>JAQQSV010006453.1:0-14273 GCA_028646515.1 Pseudochirops corinnae
AATATTATATCTTATCACAGAAAATGGCCACACAGTTTTCACTACAGAGGCCACAATATTTAGAATCAATTCACAATACAGTAGTCAATACTTCCTCCCATGAGACAACTCAATACTTAACCATTCAATCAATTCACAATAGAATAATCAAACTTCCACTCATGCGGCAATTCAATACTTAATCATTAACAAGAAACAATAGAATAATCAAACTTCCATTCATGGGGCAACCATTAACTTACTCAGTCACTAATCTAGATTCACAATTACTAAATATCATTAATCCCAAATACAGTCATTAGAAAACCACACAAACCCTCCACCACTTGGTGTCCAGAAAACCTCAATTTCATCCAAGGGGAAGCCTTTTCTTCATCTTGACCCTAGATGGTCTCTCTGATACCCTGGATCCCTTTCCACGGTCCCAGCTCCTACTTGAATCCACCAAACAGTCACCTGGATTCAGAAGCAGCCAGTTCCCAACTCCTTGTCCAGTATTCCAAGCAGTTCTTGTTACACACTGAAGTTCACAGGGTCCAGCACATCTCAAACTCTTCACCACTTCTCTTGCCTGGAACTCAAGGATCAGCCAAGCCACAAACAAAGTCTTTTCCTGGTCATGTTTCTTCAGTCCTCCAGCACTTCAGCTGGCCCTAGGACCCAAAAGGAATATTGGCCTTCCAGGCAGCCTTCCAGGCAAGCCCTCTCAGCCTTCCAGGTGGCCTTCACCAGATTCTGGTCTCAGGAAAGCTCCATCTCAGTTCTCAGTCAGTTGTCAGCTTCCAGATGCTGGGAGAGAAACTCTCTCTCTCTCTCTCTCTCTCTCTCTCTCTCGCTCTCTCGCTCTTTCAGCCAGCTTCAGTCTCCACAATTCTTCCTTTACCAGGAGCAGCATTCCAATTCTGTCTCTCTTTCTCTGGAATTCTTGCTTATATACACACACTGACCTCTTGTCTCAGCCAATCCCCTTCTTCCACATCAACAGGGGAGTTCATGCCTTCTCAACAGTGGGACAGTTTGCACCTTCCGCACTTAGCCTCAAGGTACTACATGCTAAGTATCTGCTAAACTGATTACTGTTACACTTGCCCAGCTCTCTGTGCAATTCCTGCTCCATATGGAAGCTCACAGTATCCAGTCTACCCCAAATCCCTCACAGCTCTGTTCCTGAGAAGTAAAAGCTCAACAAAGCCATAACAACATTCGTTCACATTGTCAGTATCCTCATCAATTCACTTTTTGCCTGTGGAATCAATATGGACCCAAAATGGACAAAGTACTGGCACCACAGTCATGCCTCCTCAGTTTTTGGCAGCTCTGACTGGCCCTCAGTAGTCCTTGGCAGCTCTGGCTGGTGCTCAAAAGTTGTTGGCAGCTCCAGCTGACTCTCAGAAGTCCTCAGGATCCTGGTAATTCTCTCTCTCTTAGCAATTCTGGTTCCCAGCAGTTCTCTCTCTCTCTCTCCAGCAGTAGCTGCTCTGCCTCCACAATTGCTCACTCCCAGAAGTTCTGTCTCTCTAGCTTGGGTTTTCCTTATATATGGCATTAGCTCCTCCCCTTTCTGCCCTTTCCTATTACAACAGGAAGCTCATCCCACTGTGGTGTTTACAAGTTCTGAGTCTTAATACCTGACACAATTATGAACTTGAAACTAAGTGCTAAGTACCTGTTAGCTTGCCAATACAAGAGGATCTTCAAATTTCATTACTATTACAGGAGGCAAACCCATTCTTATGAAAGTAGATTACAAATGACTGCATACATAAAAGGGAAAGGAGAGGAAAAGAATAGAAGGGGATATATGACATAGCTTAATTGAGTCAAAGTCTAACAATAAAAGTTAAATACATGATCAATTTTTGTTAAAGTTCTACATGGTGCTGAGAAATACATATATTCTTTGCCAGTTGCATTTTAAGATTTCATAAGTCTTTTAGTACTAGATTTTCCAGCAATATTTTTTGTCAAAACTCCCCTCCAGTTTTTTGGCTCTTGCACTAGTTTTAGAGGCAAAATTTTTTTTTAATAGAACCAAATTCCGTATTTGGTTGAAGGTTTCACATCAAAGGCTAACAATAAAAAGAAAATAACTCTTTTTTTTTTTCCTGAGAGACTGTAGTTGTGTCCCCTTTATTGTTCATCTGTAGGTAGAACATGGAGAGATTTAGTCAATGGTATTTCAAGCGTGTTTCTCCTCTATCACTTCTACTTTACCTCCACTTTCACTCTCATCTCCTTGTGCACTTTTAGAAGGAGATCTCTTCATAGTATCTCTGTCCTTCTTTGGTTGTCCAAGGTTATTATATT
The DNA here is from genome assembly GCA_028646515.1 of Pseudochirops corinnae. Taxonomy (NCBI): domain Eukaryota; kingdom Metazoa; phylum Chordata; class Mammalia; order Diprotodontia; family Pseudocheiridae; genus Pseudochirops; species Pseudochirops corinnae. The sequence continues at coordinate 2,308 of JAQQSV010006453.1, forward strand.
GGTTTACTTTTTTTGCTTTTTACTATGTGTGGTATTTGAAAAGCAAACAGCGTATTCAGAACTGGTTTTCTTTGTGGGAATGTCTCTTTTATATCAAACATTCATTGGTTTTGATTAATGGTTAGGCTCATATTTGTAAAGTGTGGTACCTTGGGTTGTATCTTATGCTCATTTGATCTTTAGAATATATTATTCCATTCCCTCCTGAAATTTCCAATGAGTACAAAATAGCCTTATGTTATTCCAATTTCCTTTCCTTTATATTTGAAGCTCTTTCACCTGCCCACTAGTCAAATACGTGGTCTTTCTTGGACTGTTAAATTTAACCTAGAGTCTTCCATGCAGTTTTTTCCTTTTGGAGGCAATTTGTGGATTCTTTTTAATTGTCATTTTGTTTTCTGTGTTCAGAACTTGTGGGAAATTTTCTTTTATTAATTCTTGCAATATAGTGTTTAGATTTTGTTTACTTAGAGATGTTTGAGTTATGAGGGCTGGAGAAAATGTTTAGTCTACCATATTTTTTGTCATGTGACCTGGATGCCCCTCCCTTTTACTTTAATTATTATATTTTCAAGTTGTTTGCTTGTTTCTCAAAAGCTAAAAAGAATATAAATATTTTAGATTCTTCATGCATATGAAGATATATAGATATATATATACATAAAGCATACAGGTTTAATTTTATTAAGATAAAATATTAAAAATTAATTTGAATCATGGACTTTGTAATTATTTTACTTGATACATTATAGTTAAATTTTACATAGGATCATCTAGTAAATCCTTTGATTTTACATATGAAGAAACTTAGGACCAGAATGGTGAAGTAATTTGTCAAAGGGCACACAGGGAAGTTAGTAAGTAGTAGAGTCAGAATCTGATGTAAGTATCTTAGAATAGGAATGAAGCTTAAAAGACCATCTCCCTTGACCTGTTCCAAGACAAGAATCTCTTCAATATATACTTGTCAAGTAGTCTTCTAATCTTTGATTTAAAATTTAATATAATAATATTTAATAAATATAAAAGCTATGACTTCCTTAAAGAAGTTCATTCCACTTCTGAGTAGTCCTAACTCTCCTTACTTATATTAAATTAAATTCTGCCTGTTTCTAGCTTCCACTCATTGCTCCTATTTCATCTCTCTGGGGCTAGGTCTTCTGACTCCCAATACAATGCTCTCCCACTCTCTCCATACTGCCTGCTATATACAAATTATTATAATTTTATGTACAAAGTAAACAATAATTTGTTTTGATGGTCCAAGTGGCTCCTCATCCTTAAAGAACACCAAAACAGCAAGTGACTTTGCTATTTCTTTGTATCCCCTGTTGAATACCTAGCACATGATAAGTACTTTATAAAAGACTATTGATTGATTATATTTGTGTAAGGCAAGGGTAGGGAACCTGGGGCCTCAAAGTTACATGTGACCCTCTAGGTCCTCAAGTGTGGCCCTTTGCCTCAACCCAAACATTATAGAACAAATCACCATTCCTGATATAAGGTTTCAGTCTCACTGCCCTCCCCCCATATTTCTAATTTAAAAAAAAAAGATTTAATATGGAAGAAGTGGGGTCTCAGAATGGACAGAAAGTTGACTTCATAGTCAGGAATAACTGGGATCATTTTTCACCTTTGTCATACCTATTTGCCATGTGACCCCGGCCAACACTCTACCGACCCCAATTTTTACTTTCATTCTGGTTCCACAACCACTGTCCTAGGAAGTACCTCCTGCACTAATGTGCTCTGACAAATGCTTATACATGTGCTGAAGCCCTCACCTACTCATCAGGCACCATTACTGAAAACCCTGAAGAGAAAGTTCTCACCATCAAAAATCCTCGGCATTGTCAAAAGGTTCAAACTCAGAAACAGATAGGAATTTATCAGTGGAAGTGATATTAAAGAGGGTGCATCATAATGTGCTTTGCTACTTCACCCTCAGGGCCAAGGACCCTTTCCATCTGACTTGAAGCTGAAACTTTTTCTATGTATTGTCTTCCCTAGTAGAAGAAGAATTTCTGTGTTCTTGTCTTTGTGTCTCTAACACTTTCATATAGCAAGCATTTTATAAGTGCTTTTTTATCCATTAATTCATTCATATCACATCACTTGTTATGGTCCTAAGCAATGCCCAAAGACTATAAATTTGAGAATAACTGCCAATCTACATGAGTAGGGAGAATTTCCTCTGCAGGAGCTCCCTAAACCAGGAACACCACAAGTTCATATAAAAAATAATAATAATTTAGCATGGATAAAAGACATGATGTATTCCTTAATTATTTAAAGTTTACTTTTGAGAGACTGTCATGTTAAAGGGGGATTAAAGTGAGAGGTGTATTTTGCTTGTTTGATTGTGTTGGCTTCAGGAGACAGAACTAAGATCAAAGGGTCAGACATATTTCAAATTAACTTTATGGAAAACATTTTATTAATTAGAATTTTCCAAAAGCAGAGTAGGCAGACTTTAAGAAATGAATGTCCCCTAGAAATCTTCAATAAAAGGCTGAATAACAACATTTATCAGGGAAACTGAAGAAAGGAGAAACAGAGATAGAGATGATAACAAAAATAGAAAGATATTTGCATATCTATCTCTATATGCACATTAGGCATGAGTTGACCTACAACTTACAACTCTGAGTTGACTTACAACTCTGAAATTGTAAAGATTTTTCGAGGGGCGCAGAGCCAAGATGGTGGAATAAAAGAAGGAGTTTGCTTGGGCTCCCACTCCAACCACATCCAATACCTGCAAAAAAAAATTTCTAAACAAATTTTAGTGCTACAGAACCCACAAAGTAACAGAGAGAAACAAATCTCCCATTGAAGGCAGCCTGGCAGGGAGACAGGAAGGGTCTATCTCAGCAGGCTCAGAGCAAAGCACAGTCCCACATGAGCCACACCAACCCAGACCTGCAGCACAGACTGGCTGGAACAGACTTCAGGAGTCTGATTCACTGGCAGCTGCGGCAATTTCCAGACTTCTCAAACCATAAATACCAAAGTAAAACACCAGTAGGGAACTCTGTTAGAACTGGGTGAGAGAAGAGCTCTGTCCAGTCCCTGCCCCTCGGGATGCTGAGGTACTGAATGCAGCTGCAACTCCTGCCATGTGGCTGCCTCCTGAGCTCAAGACCTACAGATCTTAAGAAGACTAAGCAACCATTCAGAGGGCAATTGCTCTTGCTTTCACCTGCTTGGGTCTGGGTGGCAGGCTTGGATGGCAGTCCTGGGGTGAGGAGTGCTAGCATGGCAGAGTTTGTGTCAGCTCTAAAGAGGGCATCCTCCTCACAGTTCTGAGGCAGGTGCCTGGAAGAAGCTCTGACAATAGCTGTGCAAAAACCCCAGAAATTTGGGACACAGCACTCTCCACTCTGGAAGCAGAGTTTTACTCTGGCAAAGAGCTCAAAAGTCAAGTAATTGGCTGGCAAGATGAGCAAACAGAGGAAGCAAAATCAAACTATAGAATTGTTTTTTGATGACAAAGAAGATCAAAACATAGAATTGGAAGAAGACATCAAAGTCAAAACTCCTACATCAAAAGCATCCAAGAAAAATATGAATTGATTACAGGACATAGAGGAGCTCAAGAAGGATTTTGAAAATCAAGTAAGAGAAATAGAGGAAAAATTGGGAAGAGAAATGAGAATGATGCAAGAAAATCATGAAAAGCAAGTCAACAGGCTACTAAAGGAGATCCAAAAAAATAACAAAGAAAATAATACCTTGAAAAATAGACAAATTCAAATGGCAAAAGAGGCCCAAAAAGCCAAAGGGGAGAAGAATGTCTTAAAAAGTAGAATTGGCCAGATGAAAAAGGAAATTCAAAAACTCACTGAAGAAAATAATTCCTTCAAAATTAGATTGGAGCAAATGGAAGCTAAGGATTTTATGAGAAATCAAGATATTCTAAAACAGATCCAAACAAATGAATAAATAGAAGGCAATGTGAAATATCTCATTGGAAAAACTACTGACCTGGAAAATAGATGCAGAAGAGATAATTTAAAAATTATTGGACTACCTGAAAGCCATGATCAAAAAAAAGAGTTTAAATATCATCTTTCAAGAAATTATCAAGGAAAACTGCCCTGATAGTCTAGAACCATAGGGAAAAATAGAAATTGAAAGAATTCACCAATCACCTCTTGAAAAAGATCCCAAAGAGAAAACTCCTAGGAATGTTATAGCCAAATTCCAGAGTTCCCAGGTCAAGAAGAAAATATTACAAGCAGTCAGGAAGAAACAATTTGAGTATTGCAGAAATACAATCAGGATAACACAAGATCTACCAGCCTCTATATTAAGGTATCGAAGAGCTTGGAATATGATATTCCAGAGGTCAAAGGAGCAAGGATTAAAACCAAGAATCACCTACCCAGAAAAACTGAGTATAATACTTCAGGGGAAAATATAGACATTCAGTAAAATAGAGGACTTTTAAGCATTCTTGATGAAAAGACCAGAACTGAACAGAAAATTTGACTTTCAAATACGAGAAGCAACAGAAGCATGAAAAGGTAAGCAGATAAAAAAAATCATAAGAAACTTATTAAAGATGGCCTGTCCACATTCCTACATGGAAAGATGACATTTGTAACTTGAGACTTCTCTCAATATGAGGACAATTGAAGGGAATATAAATGTGTGTGTGTTGATGTATATATGTATACATATATGTATGTATAGGTTGGTATGTATATATGTGTCTGTACATGTATACATAAACAGAGGGCACAGGATAAGTTGACCATGAGGGGATTGATATCTAAAAAGTAAAATTAAGAGGTGAGAGAGGAATACATTTGGAGAAGGAGAAAGGGAGAAATAGAATAGGATAAATTATCTCATATAAAAGAGGCAAGAGAAAATTGTTACAATGGAGGGGAAGAGCAGGAAGGTGAAAGGGGATGGATCAACCTTATTCTCATTGAATTTGGCTTAAAGAGGGAATAAGATACACACTCAATTGGATATCTTACCCTACAGGAAAGTAGGGGGAAAGGGGATAAGAGGAGGGATGATAGAAGGGAGGGAAGATTAGGGGAGAGAGGAGTTAGAAGCAAACACTTTTGAAAAGGGACAGGGTCAAGGAGAAAATAGAATAAATGGTGGGGCAGAATTAGATGGGTCTTTCACAATATAACTACTATGGAAATGTTTTGCTTAACTACATATATACTACCTATATTGAATTGCTTGTCTTCCCAGTGGTGGTGGGTGAGAAGGGAAGAGGGGAGAAAATCTGGAACTCAAAGTTATAAAAACAAATGTTAAAAATTGTTTTTTACATGCATCCAGCAAATAAGATATACAGGCACTAAGGTACAGAAATCCAACTTGCCCTAACAAGAAAGTAGGGAGGGGATGGGGAGAAAATAAGAGAGAGCATATTGGGGGAAAGGGAATTCAGTATGCTTGCCATCTTGGGGTGGAGGGTAATGGAAAGATGGGGAGAAAATTTATAACTCAAAATCTTGTGGAAATAAGTGTTGAAAGCTAAAATTTGAATATATAAAATACCAAAAAAAAGATGTTTTTTGTTTATTTCATGGTTTCAAATTTCAAAAAGATCATCCATCTATGTGTATATCAGATAATCTATTCAAAATAGAATGTGTGTGTGAAGAGATGGATTGAAAACTTGAGAATAAGCTCCACATTTTTTGAAAGTATATACATACACACATACACACATACTACATATATCAGGAGAGATATATAGATTCTAACCTCTAAGCCAAATTCAAGGAAGAATTTGATTATATTCTTGAGCAACTTGAAGGCAAGAAGAATAAAAGCACAAAATAAGTAAAATAAAAACAAAAAAATATAGCCATGAAACTGGAGAGGGAGATTCACTTAAGAAAGGAACGGAAACTATAAGTATGAAGTTCCAACAAAGTGAGGTGTGAGGCAGCACTGTGGACCAGTAGAGTAACAATCCAAAATTGCACCAAACCAATAGATAACTAAGTACTAATAGCATTCATAATTCAAATTTGTTTTGCTTGCCCCAGATTTAAAAGACATATCTCCTCACTCTTACATAGTCCTTCTACTTTCCTCACAACATCCATGTAAGATTGTAAGGCATAACTTACCCCACAGTAAGTATATGGTTGTGTCCATTTCATTGATAAGAATGCAGAAACTCAAATAGGTAACATGACATTCCCAGATTACACAGCTAACAGTTGTTTCAAAGCAAAAAGAAATACTCGTGTTTCCTAAATCCATCCCTTTTAAGTCCAAGGCCTCACACTCAAGAATCAGTGCTCCTTCCACTATAGCAAGTTCAAAGCAGTTTAATGACTTGCCTATGGCCATCTAGAGACCAAGATGGAGCTGAGAAGAAAAGGCCTTCTTGTCAGTCTCCTTTCTTCATTTCTCAATTTCTAAAATTCTAGTTCCTTTACTAGTTCTCGGTGCTGAGGTATTTATCTTTGAGATATATTCTATTTGATAAGAGACTAGCAGCATATTTTCATGTTTAAAATTATTAAATTCATATTTCATGATTAGGATTCCCCACTAGATTATTGCTCCCAAGTTGGTAAGGTTAATTTACATTCCAGCAGGAGACATCTGACAAGCCAGAGTGCTGTAGACTTTAATTCTACACAGTATTCCAACTCTGTTTCTGCGTGCTGCTTTCTACTCTGACACTCGAAAAGCCATGAATTCATGAGACTTCTAGTGTTTTTGAAAAGTCACCACATCTCTCCCCATATAACCAGATGTAATTTCCCTTCTTTCCTTAAGAAAAAGAAACATTTTCTTCCTGTATTATAATTCAAATAAACCAAGTCATGGATCTAATTTAAATGAAGGCACATACCTCATTCTCTGTCCCACAGCAGATGTTGTGGATAAATATTATGACAATCTGGACACATGATGTGTCTTGAGACTGGTAAGGACAAGGCCAGCTCTTCATCGAAGCCATCAACATAGACCCTAGGGTTGGCAGACTGCCTTCCTTCTTTCCTCCAAACTTGAAGCAAAACTTTTAGATTCGTAGAATACTGTAGCTAGAGGGGAACCTAGAACCATTAAATTCAACTTCCTCACTTCACAGATGAGAAAACTGAAGAGAATTACCAAAATTACTTGATGAAAAAAGTAGGATTAGAACCTTTATTTTCTGATTCTTAGTTCAATGCTTTTCTCACTTTTCACTTCAATATGTCAATGACATTTGATTTCATCTATGTCCCTCCACCAATGCAGATATCAATGCCACTGTGTCTTAGTAAGAGGATCCTGTGAACTGCTGTGTCCGACGAAATTTTTCACTTGGTGCTATTGGTTGTGAACCAACTCATCATGTGTCTCAAACTTAGAGATTAATTGTAGATCTGGACTGGAAGTTTTCCCAGCTTAGTAGAACCTGCATGAGTGTGGCTTCCTCAGACAGACCCGTTGAGAACAGTCTTATCTGCAGCCAGGCTGAAGTCTTAAAGGATTCCTTCAGTGGAGGCTTCCCACAACATTACTCTTAATATTTTGCTGCTTTATTTCAAGCATATCTCAGGATTTAAAACCATATAGCTTGTTGTACTACTTTAGGATACAGTTTAGGCACCATCTTCTGCATGAAACTTTCTTTAATACCCCCAGTTGATAGTGTCTTCCATCACTGAACTCTATTGTATATATTTGTCTTTATTCACTTCATATTAATGCTGTATATATTTATATATGTACTTGCTGTCTTCTACATTATAATGTAAGCTAATTGCAAACAGATATTGTTTTATTCTTTGTATTTAGATCTCCAACCTATATGTGTGTATGTGTATATGTATGCGTGCATATATGTGTGTCTATATGCATATGTGTGTATATGTATATGTGTATATATGTGTACCTGTGTGTTAAGTATATATGTATGTGTGTGTATGCATGTATGTAGCCCAACCCCTAAGAATGTGCAAAACTGGAAAAATGGTGGGTCAGGTGATTATTGGGCCATTTCCCTCCTGATATAATGAAATCAGAGATGAGTTTTTGAAACTAAGTTGTCTGGTCCTAAGACTGGTGTATTATGTAGGCAGAGATATATAGGTAGATAGGTAGGTAAGCAGGTAGACAGACAGACAGACAGACAGATATAATTTGAAAAGTATTGGTGAAAATTCCCTATTGACAAAATATTTCCTCTACTGATTTCTGAATTTCCTTTCTTATTCAATTTTTTCTAAAGGTCTTTTAAAAATGAGTATATTCTAGAGAACTTAAAATCTCCCACACCTAAGCATGAGCAAATTCATAAGATTAAGTGAAGGAGATAAATGAAATCCTTTAAAAGAGCTGGATTTGACAAGATAGAAGCTCCTTGAAAAAAAAAAAGGCAAAGCTTACAGAAACACTCCCTACTGGCCCCACCACCTTTACCTGTGAAGCATTCAAGCCTCAATTTTTTTGCCTTCTGGATTCCAGTCGCATATGTCACAATCAGCCCCCACTAGATTTTAAGGCCCTTGAAGTCAGGGAATGTCTTCTTCATATGCAACATCTAATGCAGTACTTTACACAGAATGGATGTTTGCTAAATGTTTGACTAACTGCTTAGCTGATTAATGAATTGGAGACATCATGCTAAAAAGAAAATTCATCTATTTTGCAAGCTTGTTTAGAGTTAGCACTGCGGTACTCTTAAGAATGGCATGATCATGTTACTGAACTTGCTTGTGAGCTGAGGCACTGTGTTATAATTCTACTACATTACCTTGCTATTTGATACATAGTGTGCATTTCTCTGTCACTGTAACTATTGTAATGACAAGATTTCGTCTTACCTCACAATCAAAATGACATTTAATAGGAATGAATTTTCAGAGACTGGGCCTGCCTCAGGCCAGAGTGGTCTTGGGCCTGGCACTCAGCTCCTTGACCTCTACCTTTCAACTTTCGTTTACCCTATCTGTTAAATATATGCTATGTCATTAAATGCTTTTAAAACAAACAAACAAAAAAAGAATGGCATGAGACAAAAAGAGAACAGTCACAAATAGTGACAGAAAGAGTGACTATATCTGAACGCAGATTTAAGTATACTTTTTCACTTTATTTTTTTCATGACTTTTTTTTGGTCTCTGTTTTTTCACAATACGACTAACATGGAAATATGTTTTACATGATTGCACACGTATAATCCATATAAAATTTCTCACTGTCTCAAGGAAGGGGAGAGAAGAGGGTGAGAATTTGGAACATAAATTGTTTTTTAAGTTTTTAACATTGTTCTTACGTGTAATTAGGGAAAAATAAACTATTAAAAAACCACATTCAATTGAATATCTTACCCTATAGGAAAATACGAGGGAAGAGAATGAAAGGGGGGATGATAGTAGGGAGGGTAGATTGGGGGAGAGGGTAGTTAGAAGCAAAGATTTTTCAAAAGGGACAGGGTCAAAGGAGAAAGTAGAATAAGGGGGGGCAGGATAGGATGGAGGAAACTATTATGGGAATGTTTTGCATAACTACACATGTACAACCTACATTGAATTGCTTGTCTTCACGGTGGGGGTGGGTGAGAAGGGAAGAAGGGAAAAAATCTAGAACTCAAAGTTTTAAAAACAAATGTTTTGTTTTGTTTAATTGCTTTTTACATGCAACTGGGAAATAAAATACATAGGCACTGGGGTATAGAAATCCATCTTGCCCTACTAGAAAGTCGGGGGTGAGGATGAGGAAGGATAAGAGAAAACAGATTGGGGGAAGGGATATTCAGTAGGCTCGCTATTTCAGGGTAGAGGTAGGAGAAAGATAGGGAGAAAAATTTTTAACTTAAAATCTTGTGGAAATGAATGTTGAAAACTAAAAATAAATAAATAAATTGGAAGAAAAAACAAATAAAAGAGTGACCATGCTAGAAAAATGCAAGGGAATTGGTCATTATATAAAGTGGACAATATCCCATGCTACATGTCAGTCTCGTCATTCATACATGCCTGACTGACCACTCATATAGTCTTGAAAAGAAGAAAATTAAAGACATGTTTAAAAGCCTTCAGTGGCTCCCTACTGTCCTATTATGAAAAAAAAAAATACAAATTCCTTAGCTTGGCACATTCAAAATCTTCTACAATACATCTCCTACCTAAATTTCTAGTCTTGCTTCATACTATTCTTCCACACACACTCTCAAAATCAAACCAGACTTCTAATTATTCATCACTTTCATCCTGCATTCTTCTACCTTTGTGGATTTGCTTAAGACACCACCTGTGTTTGAGAAGCATCATAACATAGTAGTAAGAGTAGGATTTGGAGCCAGAAGGCCTGTGTTCAAGTTCTGGCTCCAATACTCATTCTCTGCATGAACCAGGAGAAGCCTCAACCTCCTCAATCTCAGCTTCATCATCTGTAAAATGAGGGTGTTGAACGAGAGCCTCTACAGGTCCATCCAGACCTAAATCTATGGTTTTTGAGAGCTTGAGGACTGAACTCAAAAACATTTTAAACAAAGTCACCATGGTATAGTGGAGTGTTGCTTGGGAAGGCCAAGGTTCAAATACCACCTCAAATACTTATTAGCTATGTAAGACCATGGGCAAATAAATGTCTTTTTGCTTCTGTTTCTCATGTGTAAAATGATGAAATTGAACTAGGTGATTTTTAAAGTACCTTCCAGGTCTAAATCTATTTATTGCCTGATGCTGCTGTGTGGATGCCAAGAAGAAAGCCTCTAGCTCTTTTTTTTTTTTGTCAAAGATATTGCCACTGTCAAGAAAGAACATTTTGATACCTGATACAACTTGAAAAACAACTTTACTTTAATATATACAGCTAAAATATTTATATGAAGAAATGTGTTTCGGACAGGATTCTAAATTGTTTTGGAGAGAAAATGACCTGTAATATGGATGTGAGGATATAGACTCATTGACAATATGGAGTAATGCCTCACTTTTTAAAAAAATAAATTTTGTGTTTATTTTCAGTTTACAACATTCATTTCCACAAGATTTTGAGTTACAAATTTTCTTCCTGTCTGTCCCCTACCCACCACCCCAAAACAGTGATCCCATTGAATATCCCCTCCCCCAATCTGCTCTCTCTCATATCTTCCACCATCCCCCTCCAACTTTCCAGTAGGGCAAGATAGATCACCATATCCCAGTGCCTGTAAATCTTATTTTCCAGTTGCATGTAAATAATAATAATAGGGGCAGCAGGGTGGTGCAGTGAATACAGTACAAGCCCTGGAGTCAGGAGGATCTTAGTTCAGGTCTGGCTTCAGACACTTGACATACTTACTAGGCTTGTGACCTTGGGCAAGTCATTTCAACTCCAATTGCCCTCTAAAAAGCAAAATAAGAATTAATAATAATAATAATAATAATAATAATAATATTTTTTAAATATTTGATTTTAAAATTTTGAATTCCAGATTCTTTCCTTTTTTCCCTCATCATCCACCCTTACTGGGAAGATAAGTAATTCAATACAGGTTGTACATGTGAAGTTATGCAAAATATTTCCATAGTGGATATATTGTGAAAGACTGACTATATTTCCTTCTATTCAATCCCACTCCCTGTTTGTTTCCATTTTCTACTTTGACCCTGTCCCTTTTCAAAAGTGTGTGCTTCTAACTACCCTCCCCCCACAATCTGCCCTACCATCTATCATCCCCTCTCTTATACGCTTCCCCCCTACCTTCCTGTAGGGTAAGATACCCAGTTTAGTGTGTATGTTATTCCCTTTTTAAGCCAAATTCAATGAGAGTAAGATTGACCCATTCCCTTTTGCCCTCCTGTTCTTCCCCTCCATTGTAACAGTTTTCCCTTGCCTCTTTTATATGAGATAATTTACCCTATTCTGTCTCTCCCTATCTCTTCTCATTATATTCCTCTCTAAATTTTATTTCTAAAACATTATCCCTTCCTACTCAATTGATCCTGTGCCCTTTGTCTATGTATACATGTACACACACACACACA
>JAQQSV010006454.1:0-14272 GCA_028646515.1 Pseudochirops corinnae
GATTTCTTATAAAGTCATTTGTTTCCATTTGCTCCACTCTAATTCTGAAGGAATTATTCTCTTCAGTGAGATTTTGAGATTCTTTTTCCATCTGGCAAATTTGGCTTTTTAAGACATTCTTTTGGGCCTCTTTTTCCATTTGAGTTAATCTATTTTTTAAGGTGTTATTTTCTTCAGTCAAGTTGTTGACTCTCTTTTCATGATTTTCTTATATCATTCTCATTTCTCTTCCCAATTTTTCCTCCACTTCTCTTATTTGGCTTTCAAAATCCTTCTTAAACTCTTCTATGGCCTGTAAGCAGTTTACATTTTTCTTGGAAGCTTTTGGTGTGGGAGTTTTGACTGTGTTATCTTCCTCCTATTTCATGCTTTGATCCTTTTTGTCCCCAAAAATGGAATCTAAAGTTGAATTGCTGAACTTGGTTTGCCTCCTTTGCCTGCTCATTTTTCCAGTCAATTAACTTGATTTTTGAGGCATAGTAGATCTCTGCTTTCTGGGGGGAGAGCTTTGTCCCAAATTGCTGGGGTTTTTGCAGTTGCCAGAGCTATTAGGAGGCTGTTGTCTCTGCAGCCCCCAACAGTTTTGGCTCACTGGTAACACATCTCAGGACTGTCACCTAAGACCATGATCCAAATCCAGGCAGGTTAATGCAAGAGCACTTAGCCTCTGAATGATCTCTTGCCCCCCCAGCAATCTCCAGGCTGGGAACTCTAAAGCAGCCACATGGAGTCAGCTGCAGGGGCTGCTTCGGCTGCTTCCTTGCCCTGGGGACTGGCAGCCAGACCTGCTTCTCTCCCAAAAATTTAGCCAAGTTCCACTGACCTTTCACTTTGTCCTTGGCTCTTATGGGTTGGTAATTTTGGAAACTGTCACAGCTGCCAGTGATCCACTCTCCCAAGTGCTCTAGCCACAGCTAAGCTGCAGTTTCAGGCCCAGCTGGTTTCAGCTCCCAGAGCTCTGCAATGAGTCCTTCCTGTCCGCCTGCCAGGCTGCCTTCAGCAGGAGATGTGTTTTTTCTGTAATTTTGTGGGTTCTGGAGCTCTGAAATTTGTTTAGAGTCATATTTTATAGGTATTTGAGGTGGTTATGGGGGGAGCTGCAGAGTTCTCCTGCTTCTATGCCACATTCTCAACTCTGCTTCCAGTAGACAAAATCTTAATTTTCATTATCTAACCAGATAAATAGACTCCGCTATCCCTTACCCCCATTGGATTTTTCCTTTTAAGATCAATGGTGAATGATACAACTTGATTTTTTTTTATCTATACTTCTCTTTTCTCTGGAGGCCCAGCTTGGTATATAATAAATTGATTGCTGAACTTGGCATCAGATAGATCTGAGTTCAGTTTTTACCTTTGATACTTAGCTATGAGACAGTGGCAAATATAATCCCTCTTAATAAAAATGAGGATAATAGTATTGTTTATCAGCTTTTGAACCTTTTTCTTTTGCACAGTGTCCCTGAAAGCATTATTGGCCTCAAATCTTACAAATCCAATGACTGTCTCAAGTGATTTTTTCCAGAATCAGTCAGAATGCTGGAGTTCTCAGCAGAGTACCAGGTCTAAAAATTAAAGATGAGTACAATAAATCTGAGATCAGCAAGTTTAATTCTGTGAGTGCTTTTTATAGTTATTTTAACATATTGGTTATTAAGAATTTATATGAACAGCATTTTTCCCCCCAAAAGAGAAAGAATTCCTAGGGTGATGTAGTATTGAGGCCCATTCCTTAAAGGGGCTTGGCCCAGGTCAATGAAATTAAATAAAATCACTGTGTCCACTCACCCTCAACCGCAAACCATTTTAGTATTGTGAACACCTGGTGATTGGGTAGGTACTCGGAGATAGACTATGCTCAAGAAGGCATGGAGATACATGTAATTACAATGAGCTCCTAGTTTTCACACTAGAACCTCAGCCTAATAGGCAAGACTACTTAGTTTCTTTCCAGACATACTTCTCAGACTGTATGTCACCGGTTTCCAAAATAATCTTCAAGAATAACCTTAAGTAGTCTTGCCAATCAAATTTGGGGGAATTTCATATGACATTGTGCCAAAGATGACCTTTCCACTGCAGCAATGTTTTTATCACCATTCATGATGTAGAGTGCCTACCACACTGATTAGGTTGTCAAAATGTAGGTTAAGAAACTTCTTATACTTTATGAGGGCCCCCATGTATGTCCTATTTCAGTCTCTGCAAATTATTCAGTAGATCTTAATAGAATGTTAGTTCTCCACAATTGAGAGAATTGCTAAGCGTGCAGTAGCAGGAGGACTGAGTGACTCTCTTACCGTTTCTGGGAGTGGATATCAATCTAGCCTCTTTGGGGAGGAAAACAAATAAAGTAGAGCAAAGAAAAGTAGAGGAAAACAGAGCCTTTGAATAGATTAAAGAACATGGTATTAAAGTATTTGAGCTTAGTGAACAAACCAGTCCTAGCAATGTGTTCTGGAATGTTTTCTTAAGAGTTGCTGAAAATTTTAGGATGATCAGAGTAATTTCAGATACTCTTATTTAGTTAGTCCATAGATACATTTATTCTGGTAGTAGAGTATGCAAAAACAATTGGAGGCTCACTCAAGGTCATAACTGGACTTGGAGACTGGTATAGAAATACATTTCTACATAAGGACACAGTGAAGAGAAAGGGCTTTAAAATACAACATGCAAAAGAATCATCGTCCTCATTTTCCCAAGTGCCTCTTTGTACATAGAGTGCTTATCTGCAAAGCACAATGTTTCATTTCAATGGAATATTTGACACATGGGCTCAATAGGTCTCCTACTCATATTTTGCTTTAATTATGATGCTTACAATGTACAATCGTTTCCTTTATTTATAAATAGCCTCTTTAAAGGAAATAAAAGCATGGCAAAGTTTGGATTTGCACTGCTTTTTAGTATTAATGGTGACATCAAACATTTACTCAATTATGCTCAGTTAACCCTTCAGTCACACAAATCTACCCATAATGACCATGCCTAAGTAGCCTTTCCTGAGGTTCTCACTAAAGCTAAGGTTGACATATCTAAAGGGAGCCCCCTTTTGGTTTATGCTCTTGGGCCTACATTGTGTTTCTGTCACAAGAATGATGCTGAGAGGGACTAATTAAAAGTCCAATGAATGTGCGAGGGTTAAAATCACAGGCTCTGCTCATTAACAGTCCTTCACCTAAGAATATTTCTAGAGAAGTCTTTTCTATGATAGAAAAGAAGAAAGGGGTGAAATGAGACAACCATTCGGAAATATTTTACTTTTTAAAAAGGATAATTTTGAGAATTACATCTACCATTACAAAGTAAGAGCCCATCTAAAGAGTTGAGTTCTAGACTATTTTCCTCCCTCCATGACTGTGAGTATTGAATATACCTTTTTTAAAGGGAAAAAGAAAACTCCCCAAAACTAAAGGGTGCAAAAAAAAAAAAAAGAAAGAAATAAGAAAAAAAACCCATCATTTTGTTAATTGTCTTTTTCCTGCTGTTTCCATGGCAATACTGGCTCCTAGACTTCACTGCAGAGTGACAGTCCAACAATTCACACACTACACCCTTTCAAGCCCCATGAATGGCTGTGAAGGAGGCAGAACAGGCACCATTCAGGAAACATGTGATATCTCCTCAATGCACTACCTTTCATCCACATTTTCCAAATTGCAGTTAATTTAATTCTAAACAAATGGCTAAGGGGTACAAATGAGGATTAGAAGGAAAAGAACATCTTGAGCTCTAATGGGGATGGTTTGTGGGAAGAACAATATAGCACTTTCTTCTGGTGCCAGGACCGCTTGATTGAAAGATGTACTTTCCCTCTTCTTCTGAGGCCTTAATTTAGACTCTACATCAACAATGAAAAAACCATAGCAGAAAATACTTTGGCCCAACACAATTTATGTAGGTTTTGGCTTTCCATTTGGAAACACATTTGATACAGTATGGACTAAATTTTTATTTCCTATAAAATTGGGTTCTCATGATTTTTTTTTTACTGAGAATAATTTCTTATGACAATAATTTGCCTCAAAAGATCTCCAGCTTTTTTTTCTTTTGATAAATTCATACTTACTTCATTTTTAAATTCAAAATGCTAAAAAGACAAATAGTGACAGCCTTTCAAGTCCTTTTTGGTTCCTCCAAATCTGTGTGGATGTCCTTGTGAAGTCCAGATTTTTAACAGCAACTTTCTTACTCAGGTGTGAGATACATATAATTGTACACAATTACAATATGGTAGTCAAACAAATTATTTCAAATGCTCTGACTTAAAGGAAGTTCAACAATACTTTTCCTATGGAGCTATTTTTAGTTTAGTTTTTATTCAGGGGGTGGGTAGGAGAATGAAACCTGAATTGAGTCAGAGGAGTCAGAAAATGTTACATGTTAGACACACCTCAGGAATATTTTACATAGAACATCTCCATTATGTATAAAAATACCAGAAACAAAATTGGCTGTGCAAACTCCTTATTGAAGATTGTTTATGGATCTGTCAAAAGTACTTACCTTTGGCTTTGCATTAGACTTGATGTCAAAAACAAACAAACAAACTGGAATTGAGTCTTCCTGCTATTATTTATGAGATTTCTGTGTGACCTTCAACAAGTCATTTACCCTATGGAGGTTCAGTTTCCTCATCTGTAAAATGGGCACATTAATATTTGCCCTGCCTATATCACAGGATTATTATGAGGATCAAGTAAGATACTGAATCGACAAGCATTTATTTAATATCTACTATATGTTGGGAACTGCACAAGGTTCTGTCATGATACCGTTAAATGATGCAATGAGATAATGAATCAGTAAACATTTCTTAAGGATCTCCTAAATGTTAGGCTTTGTGAAAGACAACAATATAAAGATGTAACATAAAGTAACTTTTGCTCTCAAGAAATTTAAATTCTATCAATGGAGATAGCATGTGTGTATGTATTTGTAGGTATATCTAATATTTATATCATCTTTATATCCATGTACATTGTTGTTGTTTAGTCATTTTCCAGTAAGGTCCAACTTTTTGTGACCTCATTTGGGGTTTTCTTGGGAAAGATACTGGAGTGGTTTGCCATTTCCTTTTCCAGCTCATTTTACAGATGAGGAAACTGAGGCAAATAGGGTTAAATGACTTGCCCAGTGTCACATACCTAGTAAGTGTCTGAGGCTGGATTTGAACTCTCAAAGATGAATCCCGACTTTAGCCCCCACACTCTAATCACTGAGCTACTGAGTTGTATAATATATGATTATGTAGAATTAACAAGTATATTCATCTGTTACACTATACTACATATGTAAAGCAGTATGGTTTAATAGATAGTGAGCTCACTTTGAAGGTAGGAGGACTTGGATTTAAAGTGACTTGCACATATACTGGGTGTATTACCCTGGTCAAGTCAATTAAACTGTCAATGACCTAAGTTACTCCAGCTGGATAGAACAATTTATAGAGCACTGGACCTGGAGTGGGGAATTCCTGAATTCAGATCTGGCCCCTGTGACCTTTGATAATTCATATAATCAGCCTCAGTTTCCTCATATGTAAAATGGAGATAATAATAGCACTTATCTCTCATGATCATTGTGAGAATAAAATGAGATATTTGTAAAGTGATTCAAAATCTTAAAGTAATATATAAAGGCTTGTTAGTTGTTGTTGTTTGCAGAAAAAGTGCTGACCCACATTGGTAGAAGGAGCTGTCTCACAATTGACTTCTTTACACAAATGAAATCACAGGTCATACATATTCCTGTTCCAAGGAAGATCACATGCCTACCCTTCAGTTTAAACAACTGACTGAGGGCAATGTCGAGTTAAGTGACTTGACTAGAGTTTCCTCCTTATTCTCCCTCCATCAGGATTTGCTCAAGATATTCCTGAGTCCATGGACTGCTCTATATCTTTTAAACCTTACATACAAAATAAATACAGGGATGGAGGACACACTGGTTATTGGTGGAGCAGAAGGCTGGTAAGAAAGTCTGTGTAGAAGGTGGTTTATGTGCTAATGTAAGAACACTTTGTAAGTTACACAGAATTCTACAAATGTATTTTTAGTATCATTATTATTGTTATTGTTGTTGCTTTTTCTTATGAGAGATGGACCATAGTTCAGTGTACTAGCACAGAGTAATAAGTACAATATTGGGATGAAAATACTTCTGGCTCTCTCTGTTGGCTACAACATATGTTCTTTGAAATGTCAGTATTTTCACAGGCTCAGCATATTTCCCTGCAAAGAATCCCATTATTTTTGCTCATATAACATCCTTTCCAACTCAATAGGTCATCAGAGAGGTAACACATTGGAACTCAGGAATTCAAATGATCTGTTTCTTTGTAATAGAAAGATATCCTTCCATGCATGAGTCAATCAGAAAAAAAAAGGACTAAAATAGTAGAATTTGGTCTCTAAATTGATTGGGCCTGGGAATATAGAATCATTCTAATTTCTTCTTTCTATCACCTCAGCAAATTTCTAAGTCACTACATTTTAGACATCTTAGAAAAGTTTCAGAAAATTTTCCCTGTGTCCTTTCTTTCTACTTTTTTTTTTCTCCATGGATGTTTTTGGTATCCTATGGTTATGAATAACTCACATTTGTATTGTGCTTTAAGGTTCACAGAGATATTTCCTTAAGATATCCCTGTGAGCTACCTATTACAAATATTGTTATTCTCATGTTACAGATAAAGAAATTGAAAATCAGAGAAGTATTCTCCTGATCACACAACTAGTCCATGTCAGAAGTGGGACTCAGATCTATTTTGTTTCTTCTTCTCCTTCTTCTTCTTAGCAGTTTCTTACCCAGGGTCACATAGTTTGCGGCTAGATTTGAACTCAGGTCCTCCTGATTGCAGAGCCATTCCTCTGTCCACTGCACCACTTAGCTTGCCTTGAGTTTATATCTTTTGGTTCAAATCCAACACCTTTTCCACAACATCACTTTGGTCCTTAGTCTGATGTCCAGAAAAACACTCCTTGCTAAATTTTAAGAAATCTATATTAAGAAGTTATGTACTTGGATGGAAAAAAAATCCGATATCTTTTCACTACCCTACTATGTACATTTTTATTTTTTTCCAATAATTTGGAAATTTTATTCTGAGGATTCTATAAGTTTCACTAAAATGTCAAAGGAATCGATGATTCAAACAAGTTTTAGAATCCTTTAGGTTACTACACTTCCATATAACAGAAGAAATGTTGCTTTCTTTCCTTCACTTTGGAGGACCTAGTATCATTGGAAAGGAGTTGAGCAAATTAAAAACTCTGATGAGTGAATTATGATGAGGTGAATGTTTTCATCTGAAAGATACAATTTTGTAGAGAGTGGTGATATCATCAATGCTAATGAATGTGAGGATATCATATATTTCATATTGCAAAATTAATTTCACAGAATGAATACAGCACTGGAAATCAGGGATAAGTATAACCAAACGCAGTAGCCAGGTTGAATGACTAAAAAAATTTCAATTCTGCTTTCACATTTCATATCAAAATGACTCCTTTTCCATCCCTTCATATAACCACACTACATATCTATAAGAAATCAACATATAAGCATTCCTATTGCAGAGAAGGAACAGAAAGGAACATTTTTTTTTCAGATGATTGAAAAATTCACCCAGAAAGAATAATTGTCAAAAACTTTAGAAGCAGCCAAAGACTTGTTTTCACTAGAGAGGTATCAAGAGTCAAAAGGATTGTTCATAGTTCAGATAACTAAGGAAGAAGATACAGATAATATTTGTAATCAGCACATCACTTGTCTCAGGCTGTAGTCATGTAATAGTGATTGAGAAACCTGGTTTTAAGAACAAAAATGAAGAAGCTGGATTTGAGCTTGGAATCAGAAAGACCTGAATGCATTTCCTGATTCTGTCACTTTGGGAAGGTCATTCAACCTCGCAGAACTGCATCCGATTTAGCTGCCATATAAGAGGGTTGGTCAACAAAATCTTTAAAGATGCTTTCACCTCCAAATCCTAGAATCCTGTGATACTGTACTTTTCCACTGTGGGCCTCAGCTAAATCACATGTGAAAGGTAAATAGTAATATTTTCATTATAATAAACATGACACTGATCATCCATGTTTGACCTTGGGATATTTATTTCATATCTCTGAGACTCAGTTTCCACATACCTCATTAGATTGTTGTGAATGTTTAGTTCAACAATCAGTATTTATTAAGGACCTGGTCTATTCTGGGAATTGTGCTAGGCATTGAGATTTAAGTAATGAGAATAAAATAATTCCTCCTAACAATGGATTTACAATCCAAGTATGAAGTCTGTTTAGTTTATCTCAAATATGTCTATATGTATTCATATGTTATTAGATTGTTGTGAAGGTTTGGCTCACCAATCAGTATTTAACAAGTGCCTATGATGGGCACAAGACTTTGCTAAGCATAAGGATGTAAATATTAAGAATGAAATAAGCCATACTTAAATAAATTTAAAAACATTAAATCTGTTTAATTAAACTCAAATGTGCTATTTCCTCATAACTCACTAGATTATTGTGAAGATTTGGATAATCAATAATTTTATTTTATTTTAAATTTTCTTCATTTTTTAAAATTGAGTTCCAAATTCTCTCACTCTTACCATCACCTACCCCACTTACTGAAAAGACAAGCAATATGATATCAATTATACTTGTGAAAACATGTAAAACCTATTTCCATATTAACCATGTCACAAAAAAAGCAAGAAAAAGAGAGAAATGTATATTTTAGTTTGCACTCAGAGTTCATTATTTCTCTCTCCAGAGGTGCATAACCTTTTTCATCATAAATCATTTGGAATTGTGTTGGATTATTGAACTGATCACAGTAGCTAAATCTTTCACAGTTGAATGTTCTTAAAATATTGCTGTTACTGTATACAATAAACTCTTGGTTCTGCTCATTTTACATTGCCTCAGTTCAAATAGGGCTTTCCAAGTTTTTCTGAAACCATTCCCATCAACATTTCTTATAGCAAAATAGTACTCCATCACAATCATATGTTACAGCTTGTTCAATCATCCTCCAATTAATAGGCATTCCCTCAGTTTCCAATTCTTTGCCACCACAAAAGTTCTGATATAAATATTTTTGTACACACAAATCCTGTTCCTTTTTCTTTGTACTCTTTGGGATACAGACCTAGTGGTAGCATTGCTCGGTCAAAGGGTATACATAGTTTTATACACCTTTTAGCATAGTTCCAAATTTTTCTCGAGAATAGTTCAACCAATTTACAACTCCATTAATATTTCATTAGTGTATCTATTTTCCCACTTCCCATGCAACATTTGTTATTTCTAATAGGTGTGAGGAAGTACCTCACAATTATTGTAATTTGCTCTTATTTATTCAATAGTGATATATGGAGCATTTTTCCCCATATAACTAGAGGTAACTTAGATTTCTTCTTCAGAAAACTGCCTGTTCATATTATTTGACCATTTATGTATTGGCTCTTATTTTTAAAAATCTTACTCAGTTCTCTATGTATTTCAGAAATCAAGCCTTTATCAGGAAAAAATAGGTTCTGTATTTTATTTGTTACATTCATCATATATGATACATTTTATCAAAATGTAGTTTTCCTGATTGTCTTTTAAGTAGGTCTATTCTGGCTTTTGCTGACTGAGATCATGATTCCTACCCGTGCCTTTTTTACTTCAGTTGAAGTATAATAAGTTCTTCTCTAGACCCTTATTTTAGCTGTCTTGTATGTGTCTTTCTGTTTCAAGTGTTCTTGTAAATAACATATTGCTGAATCATAGTTTCAAATCCATTCTCCTATCTGCTTTCATTTTTGTGTGAGTTCATGGCATTCATATTCACAGTTATTATTACTAATTATGCATTGCCCTCTACCCAATTTTTTCTATTTATTCTTATCTCTCTTTTTAAAAAATCTTTTCCCTCTTCAAAAGTCTATTTTGTTTCTGACCACTGACTTCCTTAATCTTCCTTCCCTTTTAATATCTCCTCCCCATTTCTCTTATCTCCTTCCTATCCTATTATACTGTTGGATGAGATTTCTATACCCAATTAAAAAAAACATATATATATATATATATGTATGTATGTATGTATGTATGTATGTATGTATGTATGTGTGTATATGCTCTTTCCTCTTTGAACTAATTATGATGACAGTGACATTCAAACATTGCCTACTTCCCGTATTCCCTCCACTGTAAAAGTTCTTCCTTGTATCTCTCTTCCCCCCTTAATTCTTCCTCCTAATGCATGTCTCTTTCTCATCCCCTTTATTTTTATTTTTTTGGTGACTATCCAGTATAATTGACTCACACCCATGTCCTCTATATAGACTCCTTCTAATTGTCTTAATAGTGAAAACTTCTTAGGAGTTATATGTATCATTTTCCCTTATTGGAATGTAAACAATTTAACCTGAATGAGTCAGTTAGCTTTCTTTCATGGTTACCTTTTTATGTTTGAGTCTTGTGTTTGAATATGAAAATTATTATTCAGTTTTGACCTTTTCATCACAAATGCTTTAAAATCATATATTTCATTAAATATCAATTTTCTTCCCTTAATGATTATACTCAGTTGTTGTTTTTTTGGGGGGCAGATTATTCTTTATTATAGTCTTAGCTCATTTACCCTCTGGAATATCATATTCCAACATCTCTGCTCCTTTAATAGGCTAAATCTTTTTTTTTTGAGTTTTATTTTTTTTAATATAAATTAATTTATTTATTTTCTTGTTTACATCATTCTTTTCCACAAGATTTTGAGTTACAAATTTTCTCCCCATCTTCCCCTTACCCAACACTGCAAAACAGCCATCCCACTGTATAACCCCTCCCCCAATATGCTCTCTCCTATGTCCTCCCCCTCACCCCTCTAATTTTCCTGCAGGGCAGGATGGATCTCCCTACCACAGTTAAAAGGCTAAATCTTGTGTGATCCTAAGTGTAACTTCATGACATTTGAAAGGTTTCTTTCTGGCTGCTTGCAATATTTTCTCCTTGAACTAAGAGGTTGGAAATTTGGCTAAATTATTCCTGGAAGTTTCCATTTTGGAATCTCAGAAGGTGATTAGTGGATTCTTTCAATCCTTTGATAATTTGTTGAAATATGATAATGTAGACTCTTTTTTTTATCTTGGCATTCAGGTAGTCCAATAATTCATAAATTATCTCTTGTTGATCTATTTTTCATGTCAGTTGTTTTACCAATGAAATATTTCACATTTTCTTCTTTTTCAAAAATTCCTTTGATTTTATTTTACTGTTTCTTTATGTCTTATTGAGTCATTAGTTTTCAGTTGCTCTATTCTAATTTTCAAGAAATTAATTTCTTCCGTGAACTTTTGTATATCCTTTTCCATTTAGACAGTATGGTTTTAAGGTATTTTTCTTTAGTGAATTTTTGTATCACCTTTTCCATTTGGCCTATTTTGCCAAAAACAAAATATTTTAAATATTTTATATGTCTTTTATGAAGCTATTAATTATCTTTTTATAATTTTCTTGCTTCAATTTCACCTCTTTTTTCAATTTTCCCTCTATCATTGATCTCTTTCTTTAATGCTTCTAGGAATTCCTGTGGGCTGCTGTCAAATTAGCTTTGTCTGTGGCTATTTTCACATTGTTACCTTCTTGTTACTTTTTGTCTTGGTTTTCTCTGCAACAATAATATTTATTTTTTAATTTTCAAGTTCCTTCTTGTTGTTGTCATTGTTTGCTAATTTTTCCAGCCTATTTCTTGACTTTGAACTGTATGTTAAAATAGGTCTCTGCTCACCTGAAGGTGGGGACTTGCTGTCCCAGGGTTTAGGCTTTTTCATGCTGTTACTTTCAAATCTAGTTCTGAGTGTTTAAGAGATTTAGGTGTTTCTAGGGTGATGTGGTCCAGGAAGATATGTGATCATTGCTCTCTTTTTTACCCAGAAAGGACTTTTGCTCCCCTGCAGCTGTAAGGATTAACAACATTGCCAGTCTTGGTACTGTTACCTGGTCCACTGCTGTCCTGCAGCTACAAATGATAGTGTTCTCTGACTTGGGATTGTAATTAGGACCCCTGTTCCCTAGTGACTGACTACAAGTTCTTTCCTCTATCATATAATTGAGACTCAGAATTGTCTATAGGCAATACAGATTCCAAACAGTCCAGACCCTGCAACCGCTGCCAATAAAATGTCCCCTTTCTGACCACTTTCCTGATCCCTTCACTATCTCTGGGCTGAGAGATCCTGAAGCTGCTGTTTCCTCTGTCAAAACCAGTTCCAATGCCCACTACTCATGCTGCTGCTGTGTGCCCTCCAGGCTGACTCCCAATCAGTTTCACAGACCTCTACTGCTGACCTCTCAAATTGTCTTGGATTAGAAGCTCTATCACTTCAGAATGGGATTTGAGTTGTTCTTTTTAATGTGCTTTGAAGGGAATGTTAGGAGGAGTTATCTGGCTTGCTGCCTTCACTTTGCCATCTTGACTCCACCTCAACTAATAGGTATTTATTAAGCACCTAGTATATTTCAAAATCTTCACTAGGTACTGGCATATAAGTATAATAATGAAATAATTCTCACTCCCAGTGATCTTACGGTACAAATATAATGTCTGTTTAGCTAAATTATGTGTAAAACTCAAATGTTCTATTGTTCTATCTTCACAATAGAATATAAGTTCCTGAAGGGAAGGAAATGTAAAATTTATGATTTTGTATTCCCAGTCCTTAGCAGAGTACTGGGAACATAGTAAGTATCAAAACAGTGTTTGATTAATTTAAATATATTGAATCAATGCATCTAAAGCATGGTGTGAACTGTGACATGCTATATACATTTAACTTTAATTATGGACTCAAAAGTGATATGTAAGTTATTGTAAGTCAGGATAAACTTGTTTCTATTTTTGAATATAAGTCTCCTTGCATTAAGAACAGAAAAGTTTAAAATTTAAAGCTTGCTTTAAATGACCAAGTGAAAGAGAACAAAGAAAAAAGAAAAATAATAAGAGCCACTTCCCCTGATTCTAGTGGAATTCATTCTTTTTTTTTTTATGTTGTATTATATTTTTACTTATTTTCTTAAACAGTTCCTGAAGATATTTTAATCTGGTTAAGGAGGCATGTAGGAGTTTTACAGTGACTTGGGGCCACAGTTTTGATATTTCTGTTGTACAGAATCTTGTCCTAAGTAGGCAACTTAAAAAAAAATTTGAGTTAAGATGGCAGTGTAGAAGCAGAAAAACTCCACAGCTCCCACATAGCCACCTAAAATACCCATAAAATATGACTCTAAACAAATTTTGGGACTCCAGAACTCACAAAATTACAGAAAAACACATCTCTCACTGAAGGCAGCCTGGCAGGTGGGACAGGAAGGGCTCATCATAGCATGCTGGGAGCCAAGCCCAGCCCAGCCTGAAACTGCGGCTTGGCCCTGGGGGCAGCCAGGACAAGCCACACCTGGAGCCTTCAGGAGAGTGGCTCAGCAGCAGCTGTGGTGATTTCCAGAATTATCAAGCCATAAGAAATAAGGACTAAGTGAAAGGTTAGTGGAACTCAGCTAAACTTGGAGGAGAGGATCTGGCCAAATTGCCTCCAGGGCAAGGAAGCAGCAGAAACAGCAGTCCTGTGGCCACCTGCATGTGGCTGCTTCAGAAGCTCCCAGCCTGCAGATTGTAGAGGGGCCACGTGATCATTCAGATGCTAAGTACTCTTGCTTTAAGCTGCCTGGATCCAGATAGTGGTCTTGGGTGGTGTTTTTGAGGTGTGTTTTCAGTGAGTCAAAGCTGGTGAGGGCTGCAGTGGTCTCCAGCTCCAGCAGCTGCAAAAACCACAGTGATTTGGGATAGAGCTCTCCCCTCTGAAAGCAGAGTTCCACGGAGCTAAAAAATCAAGTAATTGACTGGCAACATGAGAAGAACAGCAATCCAACTTTAGACTCCTTTTTTGGGGACAAAAAGGATCAAAGCATGGAACAAGAGGAAGACAACACAGTCAGAACTCCTGCACCAAAAGCTTCCAAGAAAAATATAGACTTGTTAAAGGCCATAGAGCAGCTTAAGAAGGATTTTGAAAACCAAATAAGAGAAGAGGAGGAAAAATTGGGAAGAGAAATGAGAAAGATGAAAGAAAATCATGAAAAGAGAGTCAACAACCTGACTGAAGAAAACTGCACCTTAAATGATACATTACCTCAAATGGCAAAAGAGGCCCAAAAAGCCAATGAGAGGAAGAATGCCTTAAAAAGTCAAATTTGCCAGATGGAAAAAGAATCTC
>JAQQSV010006455.1:0-14272 GCA_028646515.1 Pseudochirops corinnae
CCCTGTCTCCTCTCAATCTAATCCTCTCTCTCCTCACGATTTCACCATTTGGAATATTATCCCTTCCTACTCAATTAATCTTATGGCCTCTATGAATTCATTTATTCATATACTCAGATATGTGCTTGTTTGCATGTGTAAACCCTCTAAATTCAATTTTATTTTCGGGTCCTTCCCTCTGCCCCTCACACTTTCTCCACAATAAGGAAACAAACAAATAAACAAAAAGAGCCTTTACAAACACATATAGCAAAATCAAACAAATTTTGTCTCAAAAAAAAAGTCTCAATCTGCACTCTGAATCCATTACCACTCTACCTGGAGGTTTCACTGTGAGTCATTTGGAATTGTGGTTGGTCATTGTGTTGATCAGAACTCCTAAGTCTTTCTAAGTTGTTTTTCTTTATAATATTGTTATTTATATAAATTGTTCACGCTTCACTTTGCCTCAGTTCATACATGTCTTCCCAGTTTTTCTAAAACTACTCCCTTCATTATTTTTCATGGCACAACAGTCTTTCATCAACTTCATTTACTATAATTTGTTTAGTCCTTTCTAATTAATGGGCAACCCCTCAGTTTCTAATTCTTTGCCACCATAAAGAGTTGCTCTAAATATTTTTTTACAGGTAGATTCTTTTTCTCTTTCTTTGACCACTTTGGGAGTATAAACCTAGCTAGGTCAAATACCTAAATAGGTTCTGGGGTATAATTCCAAAGTGATTTCCAAAATGGCTAGACCAATTCATAGTTTCACCAACACACATTAAGGTACCCATTTTCCCACAGCTCCACAAGCCTTTGTCAGCTTATTTTTGTCAACTATGTCTACCTGATGGATGAGTTAATTTTTTAATTGGTAGTTCTCTAATTATTAACAATATAACAATAAAAAGAATGATAATAATAACTACCATTTATATAGTATCTACTGTGTACTGTGCTAAGTCCTTCACAAATATTATCTCATTTAATCTTCACCACAACCCTGGGAGGTAGGTACTATTATACTCTCATTTTACAGTTTAGGAAACTGAGGCAAACAGAAGTTAAATGACTTTCCCAAAAGTCACACAGCTTGTAAGTGTATAAAGCTGGATTTGAACTCAAGTCGTCCAGACTCCAGTCCCAGCACTCTATCCAATAGAGATTGGTATTCTTCCTGTATTTATCTTTGGACCTGTCAACTGGGAATGAATCTTATTCTTATAAATTTGAATGAGTTCCCTAGATATCTTCAAATGAGACTTTTATCAGTGAAACTTGCTACAAAAATGTTTCACCATTTGCTTGCTTCTCTTCTAATTTTAGCTGAATTGATTTTGTTTTTGTAAAAACTTTTAAATTTTATGTAATCAAAATCGTTCATTTTACCTCCTGTGAATTTCTCCATCTCTTATTCCATCACGAATTCTTCTATCCACTGAACTGACAGATCATTTCTTCCAGGTTCCTCTGATTTGTTTATGACATTATCCACATATAAAGGTACAGAAGAGTGGAAAAATTTTTTTCTCCTCCTTTGCTAATATACTCAAGCCAAAAATCGATGAGTTTGGAATAATGATAGAAATATTCAAAAGTCAGAAGCAACAAGTAAGAATCTTGGACTCACAGGTTAGAATGAGAACTGTACTGAAAGTCAGGCCAGAGCTGGATTAGACTCCTATTTCCAATATGTACCAGTTGCATAACCACAGGTAAATCCCAATCCTTCTGAGTGCTGGTTTTTTCACCTATGAACTATTTACAGTTATAGTACCTACCTCATGAGACTGTTGTGAGATATTGTATAAGTCAAAGCACAAAATAAATTATAACCATCATTATCATTATTAATTTCAATCTTCTCATCTTTTTCAAAGGTTTAAATAAATAACCCCAGGATAAGTAACTTTCATTATTCTTTTATATTTAATGCTTTGTAGACTACTGCACAAACAGATAAAATAGCTACTTTTCATAGCTGAATAAAGGTACTGGGATGTAAGCTTATCTTCTCTCACGATTCACTGAAAGCTTCTTTGTGACAATTCTAATAGTAGACAGGACAATAGGAATGATATGTACTTTATCCTGTTCCCATATAATGGCTTCCAAAGCAGTAGCAAAGAGATCAAGCGCGTGATTTATACGTTTTGAAAGTTTCTCAGTCTTTATAACTTGGAAATTATGATAATTTGGAAAACAGACATTTATTAAAAATGTGGTTCTCGAGTTGTCATTGATCAGGTGATGGCTAAACAAACTGTAATATAAGAATATAATGTGGGGGCATCTAGGTGGTGCAGTGAATAGAGCACTGGCCCTGGAGTCAGGAGGACCTGAGTTCAAATGTGACTTCAGACACTTAACACTTACTAATAACTCTGTGACCTTGGGCAAGTCACTTAACCCCAACTGCCATGCCTTCCCCCCTACAAAAAAATACAAAACAAAAATAATAATAAAAAAAGAATGTAATGGAGTATTATTATTCTACAGGAAACAACACACATGACGAATAAAGAGAAGCCTGGAAAGTGAAGGAGAATCAAGAAAACAGGATAAATAATGACTACCACATGCAAATGAAAAGAACAACTAGAAAACAATCAAAACTGAATATTGTGAAATTATATATTATATGTATACATATATACACACAAATATATACAAATATACACCTAGCTAGCTAGCTAGTTAGCTAGACAGACAGGACAGATATGGTTTGATAGATAGATAAATAGATAGATAGACAGATAGAAAGAGAGAGAAAGAGAGAAAGAAAGAGAGAGAGAGAGAGAGAGAGAGAGAGATAGGATAGATATAGTGTGGTTCCAGAGGAAATATATGACAAGACACCTGTTCCTGGTTTTTGCAGGAGTTAGGGTACATGGGTGTGTAACACTGCATATATCATTTTTTTAATGTCTTCATAGGCTTTGCTGAATTTTTCCCCCTCTTCTTCTACTTTAAAAAAAAAAATTTGTTAAAAGGAATGGGCTGGAATTTCCAGGAGGAAAGTGAAGAGGAAAGAACAAGCATTTATTAAGGTGTGCCTATGTTCCAGGTACAGTGCTAAGCACTTAAATATCATTTCATTTGATCCTCAAAACAACTCTGAGAGGTAGGTGCTATAATTATCCCCATTTTACCCCTAAGGAAACTGGCACAGACAGGTTAAGTAATTTGTCCAAGGTCATATTGCTAGTAAATGTCTGAGGTTGTATTTTAATGCAAGTCTTTTTGACTCCAGATCTAGCACTCTACCCACTGTGCCACCTAGCTCCCTTGAGGGAAGGGATACACAGAGAGGCAAATCTAAGAAATATAAAAACAAAAGCTATTAATAAATATGTATTACTTTTAAAAGTACATATACACATAATTGGTTTTTGTTTGTGGTGGCCATTTTTCAGCAAAATCCTGGAAAGCAATTTGTCTTCAAGTAACAAGCTTACACAAAATGTTAGAAAAATGCCAAATGAGCAAAAGTGACTTCTGATGAACTTGCATAGAGGAATATGTGTTTGTGTTTCTGTGTGTAGCACAGAGTAAATTTCTAATGTACTTTGTAAAAACCCAAATTTTCTTCAGCAAATGATAGCAAACTAAGTGATAAATTCAAGTTTGTTGGTTGGTTAAAGGGGACAAGTTTTTATTGATGAAATGTTAACAGATAGGAGTGCCTAGACACTAAGAAGACATTCACTGGACAAGATCACAGATTTGTTCACCCAGTACCAGGTTCCTAGATCAGAGCAGTTGTCAGATGGCTTAAGAGTAATTTGATGATGACAATGATGAGAGAGGCAGCATAACAATGCACAGAGAACCTTGGAGCCAGAAATACCTGGGTTCAAGTCCTACTTCTGACAGATACTGGGTGTGTAACCCTAAGCAAGTTACTTATTAACCTCTCAAGTAACTCTCTAAGACAAGCTCCAGAGTTAGGTGCTGACCTACACCGATAAAAATGAATTTTCTCACTAGGAGGGCTTCCTATATTATTTAGTCCATTAAAAAAAAAAAAAGAAAGAATTCTATTATAATTTTGGCCAAGTAAAAGTTTAGAGAGTAGGGTTCAATCCATGGCTTCCAAACCAGTAGAAAAGAGATCAAAAGGGTGAGAATTTGGGAAATTTTGTTTCTAAGCCTCTTGATCGTGGGTATTGTGACTTATTTATCTTTTTTCACCCATAACTGGCCAGCACATCCTTTCAGAAATACTACTCATCTGGAAAAAAGATTCTTAACTCCAAGGTCCTTAAACGTTTTTTTTTAATATATGTTTTGATAACTATATTTTAATGACTGATTTCCCCTGTAATTTTTTAAATTTTATTTTGTATACTTAAAAACATTATTCTGAGAAGGTATACCCACAGGCTTTATCAGACGGTCTAAGGGGTCCATGATACAAGAAATATTAAGAACCTCTGATTTAGAAGAATGTACAAAAATTCTACCCTGTAGATAGGGAAGCACGTTAGACACAGATCAATCTATGAGAGCCATTGTGGAGTAACAGAATCAAAAAAAGTTGTAAGTTTGGATGTGGGCTCACTTACATACCACCTCTTACAACCTTGGACAATTCACACTCTCTAGGCCTCTATTTCCTCACCTATAAAATGAAAGAGTTCAGTTAGATGATCCCTGAAATTCCTTGCAGTTGTAGTCCATGAGCTTATACGTACAAAACAACAACATATTCTATTAGAAGCACTGGCACTTAATATCGGAAGCACAGGTATGTTCTCTAGAGTAATTTTAAAATGCTCCTGCCTGAAGATATACTACAAGTCCCTTCCCATTATAACTACAGTACCAAGTATTTCTCTAGTTCAGAGGAAGGGATATTTTTTTCTATTAATAGTCACCAATCCAGAAAAAAAATTAACCAAGGGCCACCAACCAAGAAAATTGTTTGTATGTGTCTTAGTTTTTTTCTTTCCTTAGAAATAAAAATGTTCAACTTGCTTTTCAAATTAAAAATAGAAAACAAAACTATTCAGTAAGTTCCACAAATACTAAAAATACATTATTTCAGTTCTATTTCCTAGAATTATTTGGAGGATAAACAAAAGAATGGGAAATAAAGAAATGGGAAAGAGGAGCAATAGAAGGGAGGGAAGGAATGGTAGAGAAACACAAATGGAAAGAAAGAAGCAGGATGATGAAGACAGCATGGGTAAAAACAGAATTATAGAAAAAAAAAAGTCACCACTGAGACCCATAAGGTTTTGTGGTATTAGTCCTAAGTCATAATATCTATAGTTTATCACAGACTGGACTGTATCTATAAGGACTCTTCTTACAAATATTTCTAAGGGCAGTAGTAGAGGGTTCATTCTGACACCCTGTATTGGTATTTCCTTCCACTTGGATCTGGTTGTTAGCAATAAATCACAGAGACTTATTGTTACAATAAACAAAATAATATCTATCTACTACTGCCCTCTGAAATATTTGTAAGAGGAGTCCACAAGCAGAAGAGGAAGAAAGTAGTGTCATGCTTAAACTGGTGGGGCCCAGAAGAACAAAACAAATGAGAGGTAGGTTCCTGACTATGGGCACCTAGAAGACCGCTGTTGGTCATACCTTCTCCAGAATCAGGTTGCAAACATTAAAGGACCACTTTTACTTCCTCTCTTGGGCTTTGCCCTTTCTGAATGGGGAGCCTCAAGTTGGGGGATCATGCCAGAGAGAGCTGGCACTTTCAGGAATGGGGAAGAAAAAATGGAGAGAGTTGCTCCTGATTATCTTGTTCTTCAAGTAGCTAGGCTTGAGTGAATTATTAAAACTTTGTGGTATACCCTCACTTCTGTGTGGCTGAGACAATTTTTTTTACCATTAGAATGGAAAGCAGAAAGGCAGCAAACTGCAGCATGGAAATGGCAGGGAGCTCAGACTCCACCCTGGAGATAGTAGGGGGACTGCAATTTATGTTTAATATGAAACTGACAGGAAAGAGTTTATGAGGAAGAAGATGGACTATTTGCTTCCTATCCCACATTCTGAGCTTGAGAAAGAGAGTGCATCTGCTTTTTGAGTCTACTACTGATATTACCATGCTTTTCCTAAATTATTTTGCTTACTACAACAATGTCTCTATGATTTACTACTAACAACCAGATCTAAGTGGAAGTAAATACCAACAGAGGCGGGCAAAATGAACCAAGGTACAATCACATGAGTCTAGATTTCTAGTTGGGTTAAGTCTTGGGAGTAATCAGAAGGCATCATTAAAGAGATTGCAGTCCCAAAGATATCTTATTAATCACTATTCACAGCTCCTTGACTACTGTAATCATTAACCTTCACCTTGATGGAAAGAACCAGAACAGTCCATCAGGAAGAGAAACTATCCTCTAGGATTCAAGTATAATAATTCAAATAATGGCCTGGGGGAAGATGAAATTAGGACAAGGGCAAATCTAGACTCTCTAGAACAGAGTTTCTAGTATAATACTTTTGCTCTAGTGTAATGGTTTTCAACTTTATAAAAAAGTATAGAACCACATACTACCTGACTAATTTTTTGGTCAAAAGTCTGGAGGTATTGTTGGTGTTTCATGTATTTGCATGTATGTGTGTGGGTGAAGTTGTGTTATATTAAAAATAAATTTGCTCTAAAGCATTCACTAAAATTTATTTACTATGACCACATGAAATAATATTCTAATGAATAATTCTTTCGGGAAAAAATGAAACCTCAAAATGTTAAAATGTTCTTGATTTTTTTTGGGGGGGGGGGGTTACATCAGTTTCAAAGTCCAAAGGCTGAAAACTACTATAAAGATATAATGAGCAATGCTTTCTGAAAAGTGAAACAAGGCAGAGTAATTTTGATTTGCCTATGATACTAGTGGAGTTAAAAATAGAATTCTTACTTCTCACACAAGTACAGATACTCTACTCCTCCCATGAGTGATAGATAGTTGATACAGAGATGGACAGATAGATGGATGAATGGATAGAATATTTATTAAGCACCACTATATGTCAGGCACAGATCAGACAATAAAAATAAAAGCAAGCAAATCAGTCCTTACCCTCAAAGGGACAACATCTAAAGGGGAGAAGACAACACATAAGGGAGTTAAAAAGATCCATAGGGACAAGTGACAAGGATTCATCATAATAATTCTCTGTCCTTATGCCCTCTTTACTCTCCACATGCAAACTTTATGGAAATTTAACTCTGATAAAACAACGTCTAGAGTTTAATCCATGGTTTTGGTTTTTGTTTTTTCTGCATGAGTTTGGTAGGAGCATGAGGAAGAGGGGAAAGAATCACTGATCCAGAAGGGACCTATGTGTCATCTGGCTACCTGTACTATCTGTAGGCAGGAATGTCCCTGAACAACCAAACAACAAATATTTATTAATTACCTACCATGTGGCAGGCACTATGCTAGGCACTAGGAATATAAAGAGAGGAAGTGTTACTTACATTCTATCAAGTGATAGAATGGTTTTCTACCTTATTCCCTATAGTTTCTATAAAATGAGATTTTACTGTCCCTAGGAGTTTAGTCCTTTTTCCATGAGAAATTCCAATAGAAAAGAGGCAATGGCTTAGAAATCAAGGAATAAGGTAAGAAAGGAATTCGAAGGGGAAAAATAAAATATCAAAAGAAAACTGAAATTTGAAGGGAATACTTTATTTTCATAACTAATGAACTACAAATTGTAGGAATCTACAATTTCCTTATAGAAGTGAGTCTCTCTTAATGGAGGAGGGTTTAATTTTTAGCTCCTGTAGATGAAGGAACTAATAGGGTGCTCACACACCTAATTTAAAAAGTAGTTATAATGGAAATCCAATGTGTTCATAGCACCCAAACAACAGAGATATACAGAGTCTTTCCTTTTTCATGTGTTTGAAGTAAACTACTTCTACTTCTTCCCACAAGATAATCTATTATAATAAGAATTCCATATTTAGAACCATAAAGACTGGATTTCTTTAAAAATATACAAATAGCTTGCATATCAAAGCTGCCTATTCCATATGGCAACATTGCCACTGCAAAGAAAGAAATTTAAATGAGCTCTAAACTTAGTGTGGGAAATGCAGTTCAACTTTCAAATCAAACTGCAACTGCACTCCAAATTAAACTACGAACCAACCAAAGAATCACTCCTCAGTTCTTCTTCTATGTCTTAGCACCACTGTGAAAAGCAACCCAAATTGCTACATATCTTTTATATACACATATGTTCACACAGAGGATAGAGATTGAATATGTGATTTCATACAAATAAGGAACTCCCAAATGTGCATTTTGTACCCAGGAACCCAGGAAAACTTACACACGTGGATGGATATAGTTGTGTGTACATGACAAACAAGACATACAAATTTGGCCTGAAATTTTAATTGTTAATAGATAAGGAAAAAATACTCATTTGGTGGATTCCTTTACTTGGGAAACGATAACAGAAGTGATGTTGCCAGTATACTTAGGGATACAGTGTTGAAACCACTATTCAACAAAGGCTACAGTGTAACCTCTGACAATTATTTTACATCCCTTGGTTTTTCCCTGAGATTTGCAAAGCAAAGGTGCAGCATAATTGAGACTATACATTATCAAGCATAAAAATCTTCCAGAAATAATGAAGATAATGTAGGCTACTGCATGGAAACTAAGATTCTGAAACCTACCAGTAACACTAACTTCATACCAGTTTAAGAGAACCAAGTTCTGCACCTATAATGAGCATTTTTCATTCAGATGTCCAGATTCTGGCAGTGAACAACCCAGATAGTCTCCGTTTTTGTTTTTTTTTAACAAGAATAAGGTAGGAGCAGATGTTCTTGACCAAGGGGCAAGGTGATATGCAGTGAAATAACCAAGGAAGAGATGGTCTATGCATATTTTCTATAATGTTCTATATATAGGCCTCATTAACAAGTGGATTTTATATTAAAAAGCTTGTAACTCAAACACTATACATTGAGAATACTTCCAAAACAGTGAATAACTTTACTAAAGGTTGTCCAAGTGGCAAATCAGAAGCTATAGCAATCATGTGAAGACCATAGTTGTCCTCAAGTCAAAATGTGCTGCCATCATGGCACTACAAAATGCTCAAACAGGACTAGAAGTCTACACTTCGCATATTAAAAAAATTGCTTGTGACAAACATGCAACAAAAAAGTGCACATAATGCAATTCCTAAATGAGTAACTGGAAGCTAGGGGGTGAGTGCTGAGCCTGGAGTCAAGAAGATTCATCTTTGTGAGTTCAAATCCAGTCTCAGAAACTCACAAGCTGCATGACCCTGGACAAGTCATTTAACCCTGTTTGCCTCAGTTCCTCAACTGCAAAAGGAACTGGAGTAGGAAATGGCAAACCACTCTTTGCCAGTATCTTTGCCAAGAAAACCTCACCTGAGGTCAGAGAGAGTCAGACATGACTGAAACAACTGAACAACAACAAAATAAGTGATTATAAGGAAATATATTCGATAAAAAATATTTTCTTCCTCCTATCTGTATAAATGTACTTTAAATACAAACAGATATAAGTAGATATTATAGATTGACTTTGAAATTAACATTTTCATCCTACTATATTTTCATTGCCTTATCAGTTAAAAAAACGCACTGTGTCAACTGACTCAGCTCGGTCCTTCAAAGAATCTTCAATTTTAGAATTTCTAATGCTACCAAGAGAAGTTCTGGCATTGACATTTAGCCATGTTGACCTTGGATCACTCAACCTCTATTTTCTCATCTGTAAAATAGAGAAAATGATTATGGTCCTAAGAAGCAAATGAAATTAATGCATCAATTAACACGTATTTCTTAAGGGCCTATAGACCTGTGTACTAGAGATATAAATATAATGAATCCCTACTCACACGATGAATGAGACAATGCCTACTACTAAGGAGCTGACATTCTAAAAGGGAAGACAACAAGTACATACGGTGTTGTTTGTTCTTCATTTCTGAAGAGGATCAATGACATCATGGGATGATGAGTGTGTAAACTGGATTTAAGTGAGGCAGAACTGCAGAGTCGTCAGCCTCACTCTCTCTTCCAGAGTCACTGAAGTCCAGTGGCAAGAAAAAAGTCAACATGACTGGCAATGGCCTGGGATGCAGTGGA
The DNA here is from genome assembly GCA_028646515.1 of Pseudochirops corinnae. NCBI lineage: Eukaryota > Metazoa > Chordata > Mammalia > Diprotodontia > Pseudocheiridae > Pseudochirops > Pseudochirops corinnae. Next base: position 10,112 of record JAQQSV010006455.1, read on the forward strand.
TGACCTTGTCATCTTCACTGTCTAACCAAATTCTAAGTACTCCACAGTACCTGCTTCCATTGTTTTCAAGGCTGTTGGAACAAATTGTTCTCATCTCTCCATTCCACCAGGGAAGTCTTCGCAGCTCACCAACAGAGTTGAGGTCTGTCAATTACCCTCAACCTGGTTTGCCTGTCTGCTGAGATGATTTACTTAGACTGTGGCCACTGCATATACTACAGCTTCTTGGAGCCACAGATGAGAGTTGAGTGCCAAGTGGACACCAAAGGTAGATGAGCAGCCCCGAAAAAGGCTCAGCAAGTCCTCACACTGGAGGTGCTTAGTCCTCCTTGAATACTCCATACACATATATAAGTAAATTCAAAAGAAAAGTCACTACTGGCTGGGGAATTAAGAATAGTATCAAACAGAAGTGGGTGCTTGAACTGCATGTGGAAGAGAAGCATAAGGTTGAGGTGAAGAAGCAGTGTATGCCAGGCATGGGAGATGGCCAATGAAAAGGCTAGGAGAGCAATGTCAGAAGAGGAGCAATGTACAATGAGCCTGGAAAGAGGTTGGAGCCAAGTTGTGAAGAGCTTTAAAAGCTAAACAGAGCAGTGAATATTTTAACTTGGAACAGTGAGCTCCTGGAGCTCACTGGGTAGAGGAGTGACATAATCAGCTCTAAGCTTAAGAAAAGTCACTTCTACAGCAGTGTGGACTGGATTAGAGTGGGGAAAGACCAGAGGTAGGAAGACTAGTTAGAAGCCCAATGTAACACAAGTGCTTATTAAGCACCAAGTAAACTACAGATATGCCATGTATTATCATTACAATTACTACTTCACTACCAACTTTCTAGCCTACCAATCCTCCTTGCCAGAACCTTTCCCACACCTGGAAAAGCCTCTACTCAGGGACCCCACTCTCAAACTGATGATTATTTTTCCAGGACCACTATTTCAGGAAAACCGTCAGCCATGCTTCACTTCACTCCCACTTATCAGGCCTTCCTCCCTCTCTCTAATCCCCTTGTTCTGGATCCATGAATCATCATCAAATCAACTCTGCATTAATGAAATATCCTGCACTCTGCATCTGGTTCCTGGTCTAGGTTTCAACTCCATGGGAAACGATGCCCCCATGCCTCCTAATCCACCCCCTTACCCTGCTTCCTGACTCCTTTTCTGTACAGTCTTCCACTATTAGATTATAAACTCCTTGAGGATAAGGACTGTTTACTGGATTGTGTGTCAATCTACTCCCTTAAAGTCCCACTCACCATCTCAGTAACTCTCTGCACCAAAGTGCCCTTTTGGCCACCACTACCTTTAGTAAGTAATCTGGGGGCCTGCAGGCCTATAACTTTTTTAGGGGCAAGAACTATTTGTTTTTTGTGTTTGCGTTCTCAGCAATTGGTACAGTTGTTTGGCACACAGTAAGTGCTTAATAAATGAAGTACTTAAGCACTTAATAAATGCTTCCAGGTATGGAGGTAGCTAGGTCAAGCAGTGGACAGGAAAGTGGACCTGGAGTTAGGAAGACATGAGTTTAAATCTAGACGCAGATACTTACTAGTTGTGTGACGCTGGGCAAGTCACTTAACTTCTGTCTGCCAGTTTTCATGTAAAATAGTAATTATTTTATCACCTATCTCCCAGGGTTGTTACGAGAATAAAGTTAGATAATATTTGTAAAACAGAGCACTAGCTGTTAGCTATTTTTCATTCATTCCTTTAAAACGAGACCAAAATCTCTGGTGGTCTCACAATGGGGAAATTCTTCCAGAAGGCTGGCCTGAAACTAGTCAGTGTGGCCTCTACTGCTTTGCTTTTATTTTAGTTCCATATGAAATACATTCTTCCCGCACTTTACTATAACTTCATTTCATTTATTCGTAAAACTAATTGTGTAATAAATGTTCAGTAAATTGGGTGAAAGGTTATTTTAAAAAGAGGACTGGACTTGAAAGTACAGCCTGGCCCAAATCCATGCCTTTCATAAGGTAACTGGCCACAGCTCACAGAAAGTATTTGCCATAGAAATGGGATATAATATCAATAACTCTACATGCTTAGTTCGCAATTTAAAATGCTATTGTTCAAACTCTCCTTGGATTTTTTTCCCTTTTAGAGGGGAAATGAAAGAGGGAAAGCCAACAGAGCCCTGGCACAACTCTTTACTATGACCATATTTATACTGGTTCCTTCTTTGTCACTCCCATCCTCTTATATGAGCTCCAGGAGGGCAAGAACCGTGTTATTTTCTTAAAAAATTCTAAGTAACACATAGCACTGAGCACAACTAAGCATACTGGAGTTTCATAGAAAGTCTCCATGAATTCTAATGAAGATTTTTGTTACTACTGTGTATTTTGCTATTAAGATATAAACTACCCGTAGTGTTTCAAAACACTTATTCTGGATTAGTCAAGTAGGAAGAGGTACAGAGAAAGCAAGGCAAATGTGGGGGTGGTCACATGGGGGTGGATATAGGAACTAGAGGTCTAAATTCATAAAACAGCCTTGGCTGGGCTGCCACCCACTAAATTTCCAACCCTCAGGGGATTTTCCTCACCATCTGGGCCACCAACCCTAAGTGGAATTTGAAAAGCCAGAATCATTTCTTTTACATTATTCTTTCTCATCAGTAACACTGCTTTCATAGGTAGAAAAGAGCAGGACATACTGGGAATTATGCAAAAGACAATGGTTCTTCAGAATATTCAAAGGCCTGGCAGAGCTAATAGGAGCAGAAATTTGTTTGGATAAGAATAGCATACATAGTTATTACACTGAAAATTCACAGTGAGTAGCTGACTGTTTAGAAAAGTTGCAACAAGTTTTCCAAAGAGAAGTTCATAACCAGTTATCCAATCAGTTAAAATGAAATCCTACACATGCATTCCTAGGTTGTCACTTATCTGTCTATTCCTTTTTGGCCTGGACTTGTGATTACATCAATGTTAAGGAACTCCCTGGTGTAGAAACTTTCCACAATTGCAGATCGGCAACTCCTCTGTAATTTATACTCAGAAGAACTCTCAGGCACTAGGAGGCTAAAGGACTTGCTCATCTTCACAGAGCTAGTAGAGTATGTGTTAGAGGCTCATCCTTATAAGATCTCTGAGTAGTCTATGCATGTATCAAGAAAATCTTTGCTGATATATCAAAGGTAGGTCTTGAATGCAGTCCTTTCTTCTGATTCCAAGGCTTGGCTTTCTATCCCCTATATTACACTACCTCTCATTTACATGATGTCCTAAGTTTAAAAAAAAACAATGCTTCATACTAGTATCATGTTAATAGCTCAAAAAGCCTTTCCACATAAATTATGTCATTCAATGATTGAAATAACCCTGTGATATGGGTCCTTTGTGTTCTGTACTTATATATTGCATGTATTTACCTGTATACACATTGGTATTCCAAATAGAACATAAACTTTTAGAGGAAAGGAACTGTTTCATTTCTGTTTTTATTCCTAGTGACTAGCACACAGTAGGGTCTTAACAAATGTTTACTGAATTTAAGAGTGAAGACATTAAAAGCAGGGATTATTATGTGCTTTATAGATAAGTAAACAGATCAGAGACTTGCCCAGAGCCACACGGCTCCTAAGAGGGCAAAGAATCTACATCTCATGATACTCATTTCATGATACCACTTTTTTTCCCCCAGATATGTTTACTTATTTTCTTGTTTATATCACTCATTTCCACGAGATTTTGAGTTACAAATTTTCTCCCCATCCCTCCCCTTCCCACCACCCCAAAACAGCGATCCCGTTGTATAGCCCCTCCCCCAGTCTGCTCTCTCCTATGTCCTCCCCCATCACCCCTCTGACTGTCCAGTAGGGCAGGATGGATCTCCCTACCCCAGTGCCTGTATCTCTTAATTCCCAGTTGCATGTAGTTAATAATAATAACATTTTAACATTTGATTACAGAACTTTAAATTCTAGATTCTTTCCCTTCCTCCCTCGTCACCCACCCCCACTGGAAAGACAAACAATATGGTATAGGCCGTATATGTGTAGTTACACAGAACATCTCCACAGCAGACATAATGTGAGAAACTGATTATATGTCCCTCCTTCCTATCCCGCCCCCCCCCATTCTAGTCTCTACCCTGTCCCTGTCCCTTTACAGAAGTGTGTACTTCCAGCAACCCTGCCTCCCAC
>JAQQSV010006456.1:0-14272 GCA_028646515.1 Pseudochirops corinnae
AGGAATCTAGAGTTTGGTTGCTCTTCTTACTTTGCTTCCTTTGCCTGCTCATGTTGGCCCATCAATTACTTGAATTTTTAGCTCTGTGGAACTCTGCTTCCAGGGGGGAAAGCTCTGTCCCAAATCGCTGGGGTTTTCACAGCTGCCGGAGCTATTAGGAGGCAGCTCCTACCAGCTTTGGCTCACTGAGCACCCCAGGACGACCACCCAAGACCATGATCCGGATCCAGGCTGCTCAATGCAAGACCACTTAGCCTCTGACTGATTGCTTGGCCCCCCCTGCTGTCTGCAGGCTGGGAGCTATGAAGCAGCCATGTGGAGGCAGCTTCAAGGCCTCTGCTTCTGCTGCTTCCTTTCCCTGGAGGCAGTTGGGCTGGACTGCTTTTCTCCCCCAAATTTAGCTGAGTTCCACTGACGTTTCATTTTGTCCTTATTTCTCATGGCTTGATAATTTTGGAAACTGCCACAGCTGCCACTGATCCACTCTCCTGAAGGCTCCAGCTATGGCTCATCCTGGATGCCCTGGGGCCAAGCTGGGATTTCAGGCTGGGTTGGTTTCAGCTCCCAGCATGCTGCACTAAGCCCTTCCTACCAAGCTGCCTTCAGCAGGAAATGTGTTTTTCTGTATTTTTATGAGTTTTGGAGCCCTAAAATTTGTTTAGAGTCATATTTTATGGGTATTTGAGATGGCTACGTGTGAGCTGCAAAACCTTGCTGCTTCTATGCCACCATCTTGGCTCTGCCACAAGCCACATGGTTTTCATGCAATGCCTTTATGTTTTCTCATACCAATGCTGCTCCAAGCCTATTGTCTCCTCCTAGATACCTCTGTGGCTTCTCTTGATTCAACATCTCTCACAGACTTCTCTTTGCCCACTGTTCCTTAGCATAGCCCAGACAGCAGACAGGGCTAATGAAAGATGGATACCTCTCCTTGTCTCAGATTCAGGTACCTCTCTTCTATAGTACTCGTCAGAATCACATGACCTTGGTTTGAGTTTCCAGTCTACCCTGAAGTATGACCTTATACAAATTACTTTACTGTGCCTCAGTTTCTCCTTCTCTAATGTCTCTAATGGTGTAGTGGTTTATGAGATTACTGAATGATGGCTCTTCTTCCCATACACTGCTCTACCTGATGTACCATGGCCATCAGAAATGAGATTCAAAATTTGAAAACTCTCATCATATAGACATTTCCATCACCACAAACCAAGCTTAGGGATCTGTGATTTCATTGGTATAGAAATTTCCTGAATGAAGAAACTCTCTCTACCAATGCATGCTGGCACCTTCTCTGCAATGTACAGTCTTCAACAGAGGCTCTTGACCTGGGATCCATAAATTTTTTTAAAAATTTAATTATTGTACTTTAATATCATTGATACACTTTGTAGTACTATGTAATTTGTTTTTAAAACTTTATTCTGTGAATGAGTCCATAAGCTTCACCAGGTATAACTATGACACCAAAAAGGTAAAGAATCTTGGTTTAAAAAAATCCCTGTAAAAAAGTTGTTTAGGGCACTGAGACCCTAGGTCTGTGCTCAGGGAGGCTCAGCAACACTCTTCCAGAGGCTGCATTAGAACCTTAATCTTTCTAGCTTCAGGGCCACCAAGTCTCTTATCATTTGTTAATTAGAATCAAGCTTATTTTAAAGGAATTTAGAAAGTTTGAACTATATTATCTGCACAGTGTTTTTTAAATCTTCTTGTTGAATCTGATATAAACATGGTAGCCAACTGTTCAAGCCACAAGGCATTTCAAGAAGTATCCATTGATGCAATCCAGTGTAACTGCTAAGGCCACATATGACTGTTTTGACAGAAGTTGCTAGAATCTTAAATCAGCCTGAATTGATTCAACATCTCTCCACCCCCATCCCTACCTCATTAAACAGGCTAACTTACCTTCCCTGCCTTTGATAAATTTCCAAGTGGGTCAAAGCTCTGCTTTGTGAATGTTACCTTAATTCTGGTGTCATTAGTTGTGAAAGTTCTCAATAGTTTCCTGGTCCCCCTGAACAGGAAGCTCAGAAAATTCAGCCCCTAAACATATCAGCAGCCTACCTGAAAGCATGTCCCACAGAGCCCTGCGTGGTTTAACTCAGACAAGTTAAATATAAACAAACAAATAAACAAAAAACCCAACAGCAGTAGTGACAATGTCAACCTTCAGGCCCAGCCATCATTTTCTGTAAAGGGGAAAATGGCGCATTAAATCTCGAGCTTAGTAAGTGACATGTAGTACCCTCAGGGCCCAGGGCAAATCATCCTGTGCGCTTCCACTTCCTCACTCCTCTTCTAAATGCTGACACAGAAGAATGCAGCTTAAAATGGTAACCAAAAATGGCGGCCAAACAAAAGCCTTTGGATGTATATGTGAGTGGAATTGAGGAAGGGCCCTATGAAAAGCCAAAGCAAACTCCACTGAACCTCAGCCACCTTTGCAGGACAACAGTTTCTCCTTTCAGGGCTGGTTCAAAAGATCTTGCCTCTAAGGCCCTTTCATGTTTTACTCCTTGATAAACTTGGAAGCCACAACCAGGGCACGGTAAACAGGACTTTGCCTGTGGAGTACCAAAATTCAGAATTGTCTCATTTTAAAATTTTCTGCATTTATATTTTGATGATGTCTTCATTCCTTCATTGGTATAGAAAATCATTTAGTTTAGATATAAGAGAGAACAGATTAGGGAAAGGGGTATTCCATAGGCTCACTATTTTGGGATGGGGGGATAGGGGAAAGACAGGGAGAAAAATGTGTTACTCAAAATCTTGTGGAAATGAATGTTGAAACCTAAAAATAAATAAATAAGTTGGGAAAAAAGAAATAAGTCAAGAGACAGCCAAGTAGTCCAGGAATAATGTATTAGACTGAGAGTCAGGACGTGAGTTCAAATCCTGCCTCAGATACCAGCTTTGTGGCACTAAACAAGCTGGCCATAGTTTCTTCCTATGTAAAATATTAATATAATCACACCTACCTTGCAGGGTTATTGTGAGACTCAATAGAAATAATACATATAAAACATTTTATGAACTTTCCTCTCTAAAAAATACTATTTGTTATTTGAGATGGATTTCTAGGAGGGAGAGGAAGAGATACTTGGGATAACTATGATGATGCAAAAAACAGAAGACATCAATAAAAATCATTTTAAAAAAAGAAATCATTTAGCTTAGAACTAACTTATTTTGTAAAACAAATATTAAATGGAATAGGAAGTCATAGAATGACTGCTTTTGCCCCATGGCAATTGTAACCCAGGGCAATAGTTGATAAACATTTATTAAGTGCCCGCTATCTGCCAGGCACTTTGCTAAGCATTAGAGATACAAATATGGAAAAAGAAAGACAATCTTTGCCGTCAAGGAACTTATGAAAATTTAATAGGGGGGATACAATACACAAAAGAAATTTGGAACTCAAAACTTAAAAAAGAAATGTTGAAAAATTGTTTTAACATATAATGGGGAGGAATTAAATATTATCTTTAAAAAATAAAGAAAGTGAAAAGGAGGTGGGGGGAGGTGAGATACAAGGCATAGAAACATGGTGAAGAAGTCAAAGAAATGTAAAATGAGTGCATCCAGAAGGTAGCTACGTCAGCAAGTGGTCTTAGTGGATAGAACACTGGGCCTTGAGGTGGGAGCACCTGAGTTCAAATCCAGCCTCAGACATTTACTAGCTATATGAGTCTGGGCAAATAACTTAATGCCTCTTTGCCTCAACGTACTCATCTGTAAAATGGGGGAAATGATCACCTGAGGTTATTGTGAGGTTCAGATGAGATGGTATTTGTAAAGCACTAGGACTGGAAAGATGCCAGAGAATCCAGGTGGCAGAGATGAGGGAGGAGAGACTTCCAGGTAGGGAAGAGAGTCAGAGAAAATGCCCAGAGCCTAGACATGGAGTGTTTTGCTCTAGGAGCAGCAAGAAAGCTGCTTTGGCTAGAAGGTAAAGTGCATGATCAATTATCAGTCTGGAAATAAAAATTATACCCAGGCTACAAAGGGCTTTAAATGCCAGAAGGTTTTGTTCTTGTTGCTGCTGTTGTTGTGCCACTGAAATGTGTTTGTCCCAATGGATTGGGAGGTTTCTGAGAGAGAGGATTGTCTTTTGTCTCTTTGTATTCCTAGCATTTAGCATAATGCCTAGCACTATGCTAAATAAAATAAAATATTTATTAACTGACTGTGTATGTACACAGATACTCATACCCAGGTAAATTCTCAATAAAGATTATTATTTAAGCAGGCGGCCACACAAAGCAAACGATATAAGAACAAGGGTCTTAGTTAAACCATTCCATGGTCAAAAACTGGTTGTTGGTTGTCATTGTTGCTATGGTGTGATTCAGTGAGGGAGATTTTGTTCTGTTGATGAATGACTCCATCCTGCTACGTATTACAAGATGTACAATCATCATCAGAAGTCTCATCAATTACTTCACCTAACCTGGTCAATAACATTCCTCTTCTAATACATTCAGGACCAGTCTAGAGATAATGTCAAAGTTTTCTGCATATTAGAATAGCATCCTGCAGATGGAAACATTTAATCAGATATTGAAACTCCGTTTCCTCAAAGAAAGAGAAAAAGGGAGATTGTCAAAAAGAATCATATCTCCAGTTTTACAAGTTTTTTTTTCTTTCCCATTTATTTTTCTTTTGAGCAACCAGGTGATTATAACTTAAATTACTTTTGTTCACAAAAACCTTCACAATTGGTTGCTGTGTCTCTGCACCTGAGGTCTGGAACCTAATGAACATTCCCAGGCATATGTTCAGGTGATTCATCTGATATTGCAGTCCACCAGAGAGTCTTCCTATTGACCTATGCAAGATGAAGTCACTTCTGACCGTGACTGTGTCTGTGACATGTTTCAAAATACTCCTCTTTGCCAGGAGCAAATCAGTGAATACATTCTTCATACAAAGTTTTGTTTGATTTGGACCATTTCCAAAGAATACATGACTCGATGCTAGGCTTCTGAGATGAGTAAGGAGTATGGAAAAGTGGAAAGGATAATGGAATTGGCGTCCAACAATTTGGGTTCAAATCCTACCACTACCACTTACTACCTTGATAACCTTGGGCAAAATCTCCTTACTTCTCTGGGCTTCAGTCTTCTCATTTATAAAATAAGGGGTTGGACTAGATCTAAATCCTAGAAAGGGCTATCCCATGCACTTGTTGTTGTTGCTGTTGTTCAGTTGTTTCAGTCATATCTTGCTCTTTATGACCCCATTTGGGGTTTTCCTGGCAAAGATATCAGAGTGATTTGCCATTTCCTTCTCCAGTTCATTTTATGGGAGAGGAAACTGAGGCAAATGGGGATCAAGTGATTTATCCAAGCTCACACAGCTAGTAAGTGTCTGAAGCTGGATTTGAACTCATGAAGAGTACTATCCCCTGCATAGCACTTGAATAGATGGTGAAAATTTGACAGCTATTTGGGAGTGAGAGGTGAATTGAATAACTAATAGATTGTTGTTTTTGAGTCATCTCAGTCGTGTTTGACTCTTCATGACCCCATTTAGTGTTTTCTTAGCAAGGATACTGAAATAGTTGGCCACTTCCTTCTCCAGTTCATTTTATATATGAGGAAACTGAGGGTTAAGTGACTTGCCCAGGGTCACAGAATTCATAAGTATCTGAGACTGGATTTGAATTCATGAAGATGACTCTTCCTGATTTCAAGTCCAGTGCTCTATCCATCGAGCTACCTTGCTGCCCTATTGAGCAGCAGCCTATAATTATCAAGAACCACATTGCCTGCCGTAATTCTGTGAATTGCAGAGACCTTGACTCATATTGGCAATGGTATCGACAATTTATCAGCATTTACTTCTCATAGTAGAGGCCTAGTTTCTTTCACTGTCATTGACAAGCATTTACGGGAACCTACTATTTATCTAGCACTCTTCTAGGTACTACAAGGAGAATCAAAAGCAATAGAATAAAGTCATTGTTAAGTTTACAGATCTCTAATTATGACAGGAAATCTCTCCAGCAGCAACTGAAATAGAAACCTGAGGGCTCTTACTAAAAGTGTGTCTGTATATTTTTCCTAGCTTACTTAACCCTCTTTGATCCTTTTGCCTTTGCCATTCTGGGGAGGTCTTGGATAACAGATTTAAATAGAAAGTCAGTTAACTAAACATTCATTAAGCACTTGTTACATCCAAGACCTTGTGTATAATGATAGGGATATTTAAGAATAATATTTCAATGGACCTGACGTAGCTACTGCCTCCATTGATACCAATCAAACCCTATCCATGCCTTCAGAATCTATGAAACTCTTGTCCATAGCCTCCCACACTTCTTCTGCAAGATTTATTGTTGGTCCCAACTGATTGGAACCTTCCACTCAAAAGCACAAGAAAATTAGTCAGGATTTTAAATTCCATAATGAGGAATTCCAGTCTTATTTTTTAGGCCAGTGCTATTAAACTCAAAAATGGGGCAACTAATTCCTACAGGAAGATCCTTGCAGGTCTCACATTGACTTAGTTTTGAAATGTAATATTATTTGTTTTACTGTATTTTTAATCTGTTGCGCAGCTAGGTGGTAGAGTGGATAAGAGTTTCAGGCCTGGAGTAAGAAAGATACATCTTCCTGATTTCAAAAATGGCCTCTGACAGGGTGGTGAGGTGATGCAGTGAATAGAGCACCGGCCCTGGAGTCAGGAGGACCTGAATTCAAATCCGGCCTCAGACACTTGACACACTTACTAGCTGTGTGACTTTGGGCAAGTCACTTAACCCTGTTTGCCTCAGTTTCCTTATCTGTAAAATGAGCTAGAGAAGGAAACGGAAATCCACTCCAGTATCTTTGCCAAGGAAACCCCAAATGTTATCACAAAGAATTGTCCACAACTGAAAAGAGACTGAACAACAAATTTAGTTTGTTAAGTATTTTCAAATTACATTTTAATCAGGTTGGGCCATACTTGGGAGTGTTGTGGAGCCACAAACCTGGGTTTGACACCTCTGCTGGAAGAATGCAATACCATTGATAGTATTTAAGAAGGGAAAGAACATGAAAGCTACATTTAGGATATATAAGAGAATGATGGCACCTCTGAGGCAAGTAAGTAAGGAATTCATAGTGTAACACTGCTAAAGTATCCTTCCTTCTTGAAACTGTCAGATTTTTAGTCAATACAAAGTAAACTCCAAATAATAATAACAATGAGAAATGACAGTAAACTCCCCAAGAATTTGAGAATTCAGTTTAAAGAAAATGCCATCCTTTGAAATCAAAGCTACTACAATTGAACATCAAATGAATAAGGTTATGCAGGAATAATCCCCTTTAAGAGATGGAGTGCCTCCCAAATGTCAAGGGACTAAGGTGCCTCCCAAATCCCAGCAAGGAGACATCAATCTAATTTCCACTAACATAAGACAAACTAGAGAAATGAGTGTCAGCAAAGCTGTATGGAGAATAGAGATTGAGTGTCAGAGTCAGGAATACCTGAATTCCAATCCTACTGCTTACAACTGCTAATTCTGTGGTCATGGACAAGTCATTTAACTTTTTAATGACTAAAGCAACGAAAGCTATAGGTGCATATCTGCTTTGGTGAAGAAAATTCCAAACCAAGAGCTTCCAATACCAAAGAAATCATAAATCCAGACTGGGGGAAAAATGGAACAGAAGTATAATCTTAGGTTTTTGGCAGATGAATAACAAATGCCAACAGCAGATCCCACTTAGAATCTATTAATCAAAATGAGATTCAAAGGATAAGAATTTGACAGTATTTACCTACCACTGTCTCTGGAGGACTATATGTGGAAAATATAAACATTCTGGTCATTTTAGACATATACACTATGCATAGTCCTATAGTGAAAAAGGACTAATTATCCAGGGTCTACCACAGTCCACTTGAAAGCTTTTATTCTGATTCTTCCTAAGAGAGTTGGAAAGGGATGCCCTGGATAATAGAATGTGGGCACTGGAAATATACATATGCCCCTATGAATTGTTAAATTGACTTTCTGGTTTAGCAATCAATTCATTTGGAGTTTGGTTGATATTCAATTCAACTTGATCATTAAAAAGTGCCTACTATGTATCAAGTACTGTGCTAGGCACTGGGGCCCAAAAAATAATAACAATAATTGTATCTAGCATTTATTAACTACTTTGAGATTTGCAAAATACCATGTATATATGCATATATATATATATATATTAACTTATTTGATCCTCATACCAAGACTAGGAGGCAAGTGTTAACAGTATTCCCATTGTAGAGATGAAGAATCTGAGAAAGAGGGAGGTTAAGTGACTTGACCAATGTCATGGAGTTGGTAAGTAGTCTTGAGGTCTACTCTCAGGGAGTGTACTGTCTCACAACAACTGATTACTGAGGCAAAGGGTTCAAAAAAGAGAAGCATGGAATAGCAGGAAAAAACACTGGACTAGAAATCAGGTGACTAGTTCTATCACTTATTATCTATTTGACCTTGAGTAAATCTATTACCTTGGTTTCTTCTGCTGAAAAATGAGATTTAAAAAGATGATTTCTAAAGTCTCTTTTGGCTCTTTAAGTCTATTGATTTTACAGGGAGAAACCAGGCTACCCGTAATTTCGAAACTATTTGAGAATTGATGATGGTTCAATGTTTTTAACCGATCTGTGATAAATTGCGATCAATTTCCAGTACTGCCATTGGCTCTTATCAGGGTCTCAGGAATGAATAAACCCTTTCTATCACACCAAAATGCCACTGCAATGAAAATTGGAGGCCATCCACATTGTCCATGCATAGTAATTATAGATTATTAGAGGTTCCAGTGATAACTGCCATTTATTAACCATGGAACCTAGCTCTCTAAGCCTCAACTCCCACAATAGGACCAACTGGCTTCATGTACACATTCAAAACAACAGAGAGAAACATGAAAGAGAAGATCCTCTTGGGAAAAGGAGGTAATCACAAAATCATTTGTTTTATTTACCAAATAGGTTAATGACTGGCCATCCAAATGGCATATTTAAGACATTTTCAAAAAGGAACTTCTCCTGTTTTTAAAAGAACCTTTTGAATAAGCCATAGTTACTCACATTTTCACAATAGTCAACATATAGCTTTTGGGAAAGAAAATTATTTTCAGCAGTCTGCAAACATTTATTGTCAACAAGAATCATATACCAGACACTGTGTGAGACTATTTACTTTTCCTGAGCTAGCCAGGTCTATTGCTTTCTTTTATTTATTAGTTCTTAATTAAATTAATAAGCACACAAAAAAAGGTAAGAGACTTCAGCAGGCATTCAAGAGCTGTTTACTTTGTCTCCAGCTCCAAGTCCTTTGCTCAAGAGTTATCTATGGGTTTTGTCTTTCCTTCTCGTAATTTGGTACCTATGAGTATCATGTTCTGAGCACATTTCCAATAAATTACTCATTTTTTCTACGTTTAATTTCTTGAAATGGCATAACTTTATTAAAGTCCAATCTTCATGTTTGGTTGTGCAACAGATTCTCAGTTGGGATTTTTCAGTTCAAATGAAAAATATTCCATGATTTTTTCAAGAAAAAAAAATCTGCCATGGTAACCTGGATAAAAGTCCAAAAGAGTCTAGCTTCATAAAATGGTCCAGCCTTCTCTCTATTTAACTGCCACCAGCTATGGGTTGACTGTCTCAGCTGCTTCACCATCCATTTGGTTAATTTCACTTGTCAATTATTTCATACAAATAACTAAGATCCTCAATCCAGGAACTAAATCCAGGCTTGTTAGATCATACACTGAATGGGATTTGGCTTTTTAAGCCTTCTTAGCAAGTCACATATGAAAAGGAGGAAAGGCCTGCGTAAGAGTGAAACTTGAGAGTTTTGCCATGAAACTAAGATTCACCCTACCATCCATTTCAACCTGAAATCACAATTCTTTGCTTCCAAGCTCCTGCTAGAAAAGTAGTAGGAGAGGAGAATGACCAGGAACCAAGAAGTTCTTGGCAGTTAGAGAGGAAAGAAGCATTTAATCCATTCCAGAGCAGACTGGACAGAACTCAACAGACGTTTTTTCACAAGAATCCTTGGTAATACATTTATGAGAGCTACGTCAGAATTGTACTAGACCAACCAAAATTACATATTTCTAGAGTACTGCTTACTACCTGAAGATTTATTTCTTTGTTTGTCCTTTTTCACCAAAGCTGTAACTTCAACAATATAGGGAGCAACTTCTCATCATAAGAGAATAACCTGAACACTTACCCTAGGTCATACAGCCAGTAATATCTGAAATGGAACCAGAACATGGGATTTTCCAATCCAACTCTCTATCTACCATCCTACACTGACCACTGACTCTCTGGCTGATGTATAGAAGAATTTAATAAAATCAATAAAATAAAACATCCAGAATATATCTCCTTTGTAACTCATTATTTAAAGTAAATGATGATGGTCTGAGACTTGATTCAAAAAGAAGAAAAAAATACTTGGCTGTTTTTTTTTTATTTAAAAATCATAGTAGGAAATGAAAGTAGAAAAAGAAAAAGTGGAAAATATTTCACTAAAACAGATGATAGATCAGAACAACTGAAGACAGCAGAAATTTGTGGGATAGATGGTATTTAATGACATTGGGTACCATTGCCTTACTCAGAATTTTTTAAATGTTGATTTTGTTGCTAAGTTCAAGGTTTTCTAAAATGTGAATAACAGACTGGTGCTTTCATCTCCCATCAGAATACACATCTTCAGTTCCTTTGAAATCGATGTTATAAAAGCAGTTGATGGGCTTTCCAATCAAGGAGGTACATCAAGAAGACTAAAGGGAACCAGGCTCTTCACCTATGCTTTAAAAAAAACACAGAGAAATACCCAAGAAAAGGAATCTGACTTTAAAAACACATATACGAAAATAAAAAAAAAAAACAACTAATAAAAAAATGATCAAAGATAGTGCCAATACAATTTTAAATGCTATAGAGCAACTAAGCCAGTTAAAATACAAGAAGCAATATAGATGAAAAAAAAACAAAGCAAGATATTTTGAGAAATATCATTGAATGGCTAAATGACAAATTCAAAAAAATTAAGCAAGAATTAACACTAGTAGGAAAATTGCAAGATCACATTAAATAACTGTTTGAAGAAAAATAAATTGCTAACGGTAGGAAAAATGTTTAAAAGAATGTTTCTATATTTTGAAGGATCTGTGAGAATTCACTGATGTGGCACTTGCTCCACTGGTGTGTCATATATGAGACCTATGCCCCACTTGTGGCACGTAACACTTTTTAATGTGACTGGAACCAGATTAAATTTAGTATATCGATATATTAATTTGAAAAGAACCATATAAACTTACATGGTTTTCTAAATCAACATGTAACCTTCAAGGATATTTATGAATGGTTAGTGAGCCTTGTTTTTATCTGAGTTTGACACCACTGGACTCCATCTCGACCCATCATATCTTCTAATCTTTTGTTCTTATCCATGTCACCATACATCCATCACAGGTGATACTTTCAAGGCACTAGGGGTGGAAAAGGTGGACTATTCTCTAGCTACCTTGAAATTTACAACTCCCAGGGGAGCCCATGGGCACCTGGGTTGTCCATTAGTTATCCCCCATCCTCAGTACATGACTGGTCATCTCCCTCTCTGGTCATGCATATCTCTGATGATAAGTTGCTTTCCCTCTGCAGTTCTTCATGCAGCTGACTCGTGCCTCCTGACTACTTCTCCACTGCTCTTCAGCTAATTTGCAATTTTAACTCTTCACCAAGATACTC
The DNA here is from genome assembly GCA_028646515.1 of Pseudochirops corinnae. Taxonomy (NCBI): domain Eukaryota; kingdom Metazoa; phylum Chordata; class Mammalia; order Diprotodontia; family Pseudocheiridae; genus Pseudochirops; species Pseudochirops corinnae. The sequence goes on from JAQQSV010006456.1 coordinate 11,782, forward strand.
AGAGGTGTTATCATCATTGAAAGAATATGGATGTGAAAAAAAGGTCCTTTATTTTAGGGAGAATCTCAGGCTCCTTGAAAGTAGCACCCAAAGGTACTTATAGCTTGTTCTCCTATTTAATTTTGGGCTCAGTTTGTTGTCCGTATACAATTCCTGTTTAAAACATACATCTGGGGCAGCTAAGTGGGTGCAGCAGATAAAGCACTGGCCCTAGAGTCAGAAGGACCTGAGTTCAAATATGGCCTCAGACACTTACTAGCTGTGTGACCATGGGCAAGTCACATAATCTGAATTGCCTCCAAAGATAAAAAATAAAACAAATATATATATGAAGTCATAGATTCAGAGCTAGAAGAAATCTTAAACCACCTCACTATAGATCCCTGGAACTATTCTTCTGCTATTTCATGTCTTGAAATCAGAACCAACATTGAGATCCTGTTCCCAGAGTCACACAGCTCGTAAATATCTCAAGCCAGATTTGTTGTTGTTGAGACATTTCAGTCATGTCACAAAGGCAGACACAATTGAAATGACTGAAATAAAACAACAATTTCCTAACTCTACCCACCATACCACCTAGATATCTAAGTTACTGTAGTAGCCATAAATCTTCCCATGTTCTATGTGTATTTATGAAAAGGTGAGCTCCTTTTCAGATAAAGGTGGGACTAGATGCCTTCTAAGTTCCCCTTCTCATTTTCTAAAACTGTACAATTATCTGTTTTCCAAATATTCTACCCATCTGCCATTCTTTGGTCTTGCAATATCTTGTCCCCACCCATCCTTTGAAATGCATCTCAAATGCCATCTCCTCTAGGAAGTCTTCACTGATGATGAAGATGATAATCATAGCTAACATTTATATGTGACTACTATGTGCCAGACACTGTGCTAAGTGCTGCACAATTGTTATCTTATTTGATGCTCACAACAACCCTGAGAGATAGATACCACTATTATCCCCATTTTACAGATGAGGAAACTGAGGCAAATAGAAGTGAGTCACCTAGGGTCACATGACTAATAAGTATCCATGGACAGATTTGAATTCAAGTCTTCAGGACTCCAAACCCAGTTCTCTATTTACTGTGTCACCTAGCTTTGGTTTCAAAACCAAGAAGGACCTTACCTCTTGAGTTCACACATGGTTCCTTCTTTCTTCTTTTCCCTCTCTCTCCAACTTCCACTTTACTCCTGTCCCCTATCAACTCCCTCTACCAACTGAAGAATGCATCCCTCCTAGGAATGTAATCACCTTCCCCATAAAATAGATCAGTGATTCAGTTGGTGGAGGCAACAGGAAAAAGCATACTGGATATGGAGTCAGAACACCTAACTTTTTTGTCAATGGCCCCCAAATAGGGCATATGCCTAAGCAGCAGAATTTCTGAGTCACAGATTATAGACATTTTAGTCATTTTATTGACATAATTTCATGTTGTTTTCCAGAATGAACATGCCCATTCAAGTCAAGGGTCCATATCCACCAAAATATTTATAGCATTGTTTTGTTGTGGTAGCAAAGAGCTGAAAGCAAAGTAGATACCCATCAATAGGAAGATGGTTGGCTTAAACAAATTCTGGTACATAAACAAAATGGAATACCTTGTGTTGTATGAACCAATGAGCATGATAACTACAGAGAAGCAAAGAATGATTTAGATGAATTTATCAAAGTGAAGTGAGCACGATGGTGGCATAGAAGCAGGAAAACTTGGTGGCTCCCCCCATAACCACCTCAATACCTATAAAATATGACTCTAAACAAATTTTAGAGCTCCAGAAACGACAAAGTAATGAAGAAGCAAATCTCTTACTGAAGGCAGGCTGGCAGACAGACAGGAAGGGTTCATCACAGCATGCTGGGAGCTGAGCCCAGCCCCACATGAACCCATGGTTTTAGCCCCAGGGTGGCCTGGACTAGCCAACTGGAGCATTCAGGAGAGTGGATCACCAGCAGCTATGGCGGTTTCCAGAATTATCAACACATAAATGCCAAGACAAAGTGAAAGGTCAGTGGAACTCGGTTGAATTGGGGGGGGACAGAGGAGAGGGTCTGGCTCTCTGCTCCCAGAGCCAAAAGTGGCGTAGCGGCTATGCAGCCACCTCCATGTGGCTGCCTCAGAGCTTCCAGCCTGCAGATTGCAGCAGGGGCCAAGTGACCACTCAGAGGCTAAGTGCTCTTACCTTAACCTGCCTGGATCAGGATCATGGTCTTGGGTGGTGGTCCTGAGATGCATGACCAGTGAGCCAAAGCTTGTGGGGACTGTAGAGATGGCGGCCTACTAATAGCTCCAGTAAGCTACAAAAATCCCAGTGATTTGGGACAAAGCTCTCCACTCTGGAAACAGAGTTCTACTGTGGCAAAGAGCTCAAAAGTCAAGTTAATTGACTGGCAACATGAGCAGGCAAAGGAAGCAAAGCAAGCACAGCAATCCAACTTTAGATTCCTTTTTTGGGGACAAAAAGGATCAAAGCATGGAATGGA
>JAQQSV010006457.1:0-14271 GCA_028646515.1 Pseudochirops corinnae
TATATATATATATATATATATATATATATATATATAATATATATTTCTGCCCTTCTTCTATTCCAAATTCTTTGCCACAGCATTTCTTTTTAAATGTAGACATACATATGATGATAAAGTGTCCTTTCCAGTCTTCTAAGGACTTAATATAAACCCCTCTCAATGCTATTTGTTTAGTACAGAAAAATAGGAAGGTGTTTTGTTTTTTTTTAGTTTAAGTATTTTTAAGCATTGTGGCAGCCCTAATAAGCTTCAACCTTGTGATGGACCATCTATAGAATCCTCTTGCACTGTTTATCTAATAATGTATGTTAGGGATTCAGCATAATGAGAAGACACCAGGTGGCTATTAGTGTAATTTCTGGCACTTACCTCTACTGATATGCAGCCTTGTTTGGGAGAGAAAGGGAACCTCATGCCATCATGAGACTTGAAATTAGATTTTATCATGAAAGTTTTAGAATTGGCCTGGCATTAACAGATGGCTCCAGACCTTAATGCTAGAGAAATAATAAAAGAAACTTCTGTGGGGCATGGGGAGAATGAAGAGTGTCCCTCCCTCCCCCCACTACAAACAGTATGGATCTGGTTTAACAAAGAAAGCTGGAAGCTGGAGAAAAAAATGTACACCCAGCTGCAATCTGTGTGTTTGGTTTGTTTGCATAACAGTTTAGACTGAGCTGTCAACAGAAGTAACCAGGGACAGCAGATGATTTTAAGGAGTTTGAGCCACACTGCAAATTTAATGAGCTCTAGAGAGATTAGAGGGCTCTTTTTCCAAATAAGCAAAGGCAATGTCATGCTGGAGTTAGAAAAGGGAATGTCTCAGAGGGTTTGGAAGTTAAGGCTAACTTCTTCGCCTCCCAAAGCAGAGCTTTGTGAACATCATTCAATGTGAACTCTGTCCAAAGGCTTAGGGAGAAAGATTTTGATGCTGAACTAAAGCCATGTAAGCATGGGGAAGGGAATGAGGGTGTGATTTCTGCTGGTCTCTTACCACTTGTATTGTCTCAAGTCAATCCTTTTCCTTAGACAATGGAGTCAAAGAACAGCACATCTAGTTTTGACATGAATGAACTGACTACCTGCATATAGAATAAGTTATCAAATAAGGTAATGTTACTTGAGGATTTATATCTGGGATTACTGAGCAAGTACTTATTGAACAGCCAATGTGTGCTTGGCACAAAGACAAAAACAAATCAGTCCTCAACATCAAGAACTTAGGTTGCATTGGTAGAGAAGTAAAAGAGAAGGGGTACAACATGGGCGACTGGATGTAAAATATACACAAAGCATAACATATTGTAATAGATGAGGAGGTGATGGGGTACATACTCAGGGAAATTGCTTGAACTCTGATTGAATCTTCCCACTTGATGAAGAATTTGCTGAGGTCATATTCCTTCATTATCCCTACACCCAAATCTCTGTTATTCTTAACCTAGCCTAGCCCTCCATTGTCCAGTTACTTCCCACCCTTGATCCTATCAAAATATCTATATCCAAATCTGTTACCCTAGCTAAACTGTTACCCTGTTAAACTAGCTTAGCTCTCCATTGTCTGTCATTTCCAGGTAGCTTTCAGATATTTCTCACCCTTAATCCCATTCCTGGAGTCTGACCTCAATTCCTCAAGATCTTCCTTAGACTCCTCCTCAAGACCCTCTACAAACCCCTCCTCTAGACCACTTCTACATCCCTCCCACAGTTTTTCTTTATATAAGATCCATTTTGCCTCTATGAAGGTACTGAGACTCAGTCTAGCTCAGACTCATTCTGTGTCAGATTGTTCTGACCCACTTGTCAATACAAGCTTACAAATACTTAAGAGTCCACCCACTATATTAAATCTTTAATAAACTTTGCTTTACTTTGGCTGAGAGAAGACTTGACAGGACAGATGTTCTGAAGGTAGAAATGGCAAGACTTGGAAACTGCTTGGGGATTGGGGCAGAAATAAAGAAATTTGGGATGAGGAACTTTTAGTTCAAAGATGATTGATGATTTATCCTGGATCATAGAAGTAGAAAATATTGAAGTCAGGAATTGAACTCGAGTTTTCTGACTTGAAATCTTGCATATTTTCCACAATTCTATGCTGTTACCTTTTGCTGAGGAGTATGTGATGTCAATTTAACATTCTTCATGGGAATATTAAGCTCTAAAACTCAATGTAGAGTATTGAATAGAGAAGATCAGTTTCCCAAAGATAATCCTATCGAGGTCTAGGGGTGTTGGAACCCAAAAATTCAAAGGCAAATGACACTGGTCCTGCTTCCAATGAATTCAACCCAAACCTTATTTCAGCCAAAGATAAGGTTTATTAGAACACAGATTTGGGTAGATGAGATTTTAAGAATCTACCCTTTGGTAGACAAGACTAACTTCATTTACAGAAAAAAGATTTGTGGGATGATGTAGATGGGAGTGGCTAGTAGGCTGGGGTGATTGGGAGTAGGGTTCTAGAAGAAATTAAATGTAGGCAGTGACCTGGTGCCATCCAGACAAAGAAGGGCTGAGCTAGGTTAGAGGTAGCAGAGAATTAGAGGTTTGGGCATGAGCCACAATGGAAGGCAAGTTGAAAGGATTACTGAGATGGGTTGATGACTCAGGCAAATACCAGAGACTTGACCATGTGGGAAAGTTCAGGGAAAGTTGAGGTGGGGGGTTTCCCAGGGTCCATAACAAGTTAACACTAATATGCCTATGATTGAGGTTATTAGTCCAGTGCCTGCCTCTGACACTGAGCAGATGAATAACCATGAATTTCCCTTCAAATCTAGTAAACAAGAGGATTGGAGAAGAGACATACAGGAGTGTCTTCTTAGAGCTTACTTTATGCAAGGGTAGATTAATTAGCCCCTTCATATCTTAGATTGGGAAGGGAATTTACAGGTCAAGTCAAGCTGATTTCTTTTTACTAAGGAGTATCAAGGACAGGGCTAGTTCCAAGTATTCCAGACCCCACAGTTATTTAAGTTACTTTATACATTTTTCATTTATCTATACATTACTTTCAATAGCTTTCAGACTATTGTGTTGGGGAAGGGGAGAAAAAGGGGGAGGGAGAAAGAGAGAGAGAGAGGGGGGGAGAGAGAGAGAGAGAGAGAGAGAGAGAGAGAGAGAGAGAGAGAGAGAGAAGGATAGACAGAAAGATTTTTTAGCTAAATGTCATCTTAATTTTTTTTTTCCAAAATCTCTCTTACGTTCATATTGTACTGGGTACATAGTATGAGTAACTAACTCAAATTTCCTTCTTTCTGCAAAGCCCTCCTGCAACTCAGATCAAATCATGAAGCCATATTTGGTTTCCCTACAAGTCATGTCTGCATCAAACTTGAATCATTCTCCATTCTTTTGCTTCATCAAAATCCAACAATTTTATGATGCCAAAGGCTGCTATTCTTCTGATCCCTATCCCCTCTGTACAACTGCTGCCTAGCATACTTAATAGCTAGAATCACAATAATGTAAGAATCAAAATTAAAATACCTTTTAAAACAGCTTAATAATTGGTAAGAAAATGTTTAGAGTGCAGAGTTGTCAATAAGTCAAAGAATAGAAACTATCATTCAGAATTTTAAAGTCTCTGAACTGAGAAATAAGTAATTGATCTGAGCTACTACGTGTGAATGGGAAATTATTCATTGCTTAAGGTAGAGAGTGAATTATTGTAACATGGTGAATGATAGTCATTTGTCATTAGAGAATGATTAGTAGGGAAATTGCTATTAAATAACCTATTCAGTTATACAAACTAGATTACTACACTGGGATTAATTTATCTAGGCAAGACACTCAGGGGCTCCAACTCAGCGGGAATTCCTCCATTGAGTTATAAATGATGAAAATGACTGAATTCTTTCAGTGAGATAGTGTGGGAATTTCGTTAATCATTGCCCTCCCAGCCACTAATTAATTGAATATCAAGTTATATGGTGCAAGACCTTCTACTGTGTAACCTTGGGCAAGCCATTTATCTTCTCTGTGCCTTAGTTTCCTCATCAACACTGTGTTATGAATACTTCCTCTTGATTAGGTACAGGCTCTGGGAACCCCCCTGAACTCTGATTGAATCTTCCAACTTGATGAGGTATTTGCCTGAGGCCATAAGGCTTTCATAATATAGCCAGGCCCAAATCTCTTATTCTTACTGTCCTGGCCCTTCATTGTCCATCTACATCCCACCCTTGAGCCTATCAAAATATCTATAGCCAAATCAACTTTTGCACCATTGAACTGGCCTAGCCCACCATTGCCTGTGTCTCCAGGTAGCCTCCAGCAACTTCACTCATTTACTGGAGTCTAACCTCATTAACTCCTCCTGAAGATCCTCCCCAAACTCTTCCTCTAGACCACCCCTAGATTCCTCCCACAACCTTTCTGTATATAAGACTCCATCTTGCCCCCATGTGTGTGAGAGCACCATAAAATTTTCTAGCACAGACTTGCTCTGTGTCCAATACAAGCAAACTTTTAATAAACTTCACTTTTCTTTGGCTGAGAGAAGACGTGAGTCAAATTCATTTGACAGTACCTGGTGTGTTGGTATTTTGGGGTCTTGCACACCCCTAAACCCCTAACCTCTTCATTTTATGATGATCTTTATCCTGATAGTCAAAAAAGAATCTGTGAAACTACAAAAGCGGGCATAAGGAGTAGAGATGGGCATGAAAAGACTTTGAGAAACTACTGGCAATGGCAGAGTCAGTGTGTTGAGGTTTGGGATTTAGGGGTGCTCAGGACCCCAAAATACTGACACATTGGGTTCTGCTGAATGAATTCGACTCAAGCATTCTCTCAGTCAAAGTAAAACAAAGTTTATTAAAGATTCGCCATGATGGGTAGACTCTTAAGGAGCCTCAGTATTTGTGATGCTTGTATTGATAAGCAGACCAGAACAATCTGATATAGAATGAGTCTGAGCTAAGACTGAGGCATGGAGGCAAGATGGATCTGTGGGAGGGATATAGGGATGGTCTGGAGGAGGGTTTTAGAGAGAGTCTTGAAGAGAAATCTAAGGAGGATCTTAATGGGACTGAGGTCAGACTGTAGGAATGGAATTAAGGGTGGGAAATAGCTGAAGGCTACCTGGAGATGACAGACAATGGAGGGCTATGCTAGTTTAAGGGTAACAGATGAGTATAGATATTTTGATAGGATCAAGGGTGGGAAGTAGCTGGACAATGAAGGACTAGGCTAGGTTAAGAGTAACAGAGATTCACTCATATTGATAATGGAAGGCTTTTGGCCTCTGGGCAACACCAGATACACTGGGAACATTCAAGGGGGTTCCCAGAGCCTAAACCCCATCAAGTGTTGCTGTACTATTCTAAAGTCCCTCCAGATGACCAGAAATCCAAGGAAATTACTAGTTCTCCAGCGTTTCAGTAATGCACTAAATGGTAAATATGTTCTCATAAGTCACAGAAAAGATAAGAATTTTGTTTGAGGTGAGTTGCAATTTCTTTCATCACCATGCCTAGTCAAGAGAGTGGGAGCAGGCAAAAGATGATATACTTGATTTTGAAGCAAACCCTGTTATTCACCTGAAAGCTGGGGTGAGAGTCACAGGGGATGGTTTTGAATGGAAGAAAGAGACAGCAATACTCAGAGCTAGGTGGATGGCAAGAAGCAGCTGTGTAACTTAGCAAGAATCAAGTAGAAGGCAAGAGACTATTGGACTAGGCAGTATGACTTGGCATAATATTAATAGCTGATGTTTCTATATTGCTTTATAATTAGTTACAAAATACATCATATCCATTACCTTATTTTGTCCTCACAAATAATGCTTGGAGTTAAGGTACAGCGGTTATTATCCTCATTTTACATATGAGGAAACTGAGGCTTAGAGAGGTAAAGTAGCTTATCAGACCATGCATCTAAGCTAAGTGGCAGAGCCAATACTCAAATGCAGATCTTCAGAGTCTGGGTCCAAAGTCATTTCCTTCATATTGATGGGGTATAGGCTCTGGGAACCTCCTTGAACTCTCTTTGAACTTCCCACTGGATCTGGCATTTTGTGAAGCCATAAGCCTTCCATTATCACTATGACTAAATTTCTGTTACTCTTAATCGAATCTAGCCCTCCATTGTTATCTCCAGGTAGCCTAGTTACCTACCATCCTTGATCCTATCAAAATATCTGTGATCAAATCTGTTACCCTTAAACTAGCCTCACCCTCGATTGTCTGTTACCTCCAGCTATTGCTCACCTTTCATCTCATCAAAATCCCATTCTCTTGGTTTCTGGATTTTGACCTCAGTCCCACAAAGATCCTCCCTAGGTTCCTCTCCAGATCCTCCATGGACCCCACCTCTCATCACCCCAGACTACTAGACCACCTCTAGATCCCTCCCACAGTTTTTCTGTATATAAGATCCATCTTGCCTCCATGAAGGTGCTCAGATTCTATCTAGCCTGACAAAGATTCAAGGTTCAATCCAGACAGCTTGCATTAGCAATGCAAATGCTCAGGCCCCTTAAGAGTCTACCCAATATGGCAAATCTTTAATAAACTATGCTTTTCTTTGGCTGAGAGAAGGTTTGAGTCAAATTCATTGTGACGGGACTTGGCATTTCTGTATTTAGAGGTCCTGAGCACCCCTAAACCTAAACCTCAACAAAATCACTGCCTCTCCTATAAGTACAACCACACATACCCCTGCCATATTTTGTTACAGAGGCCTGCTAAGTATATTTCTGCTTGAAGAACTTTTAAATCATCACAAATCTGCCTATTTATAACCATAGAACTAGGGTGATACCTCGTGGATATCATACTTGTGAGGGATAATTTATAGTGAAGTTTCCCCATTCTGAAAAATCAGATCTAGAATGGCTTCAGTACTCAAGTAGGCCTAAGGTCAGTTCACCTGACCTTCAAGCATTAGAGCAATGGAGACCCTCCCCCAGAGCCAATGCAGCAGAAGATATGCCAAATAAGGTTAAGTCTGCTTTCATTGGACACCCACATGTTTCTGGGTCCTTTGTCTCAGAGAGATGCCCGCACTTAGGTTGTGGGATAGCCCCCCTACCAATAAGGGTTAAGGCCAGTTGGGGGGGTGGGGTTTCTGTGTTGGAAGATTATATAACCATACACTGGCTTCTACCTGTCACTCTCTCCCTGCAGAGGCCATGTTGGACGACAGGGGGTAGAGTCCTTTCTCATGAGAAAGAATAAAGACCTTTTCTGACCTTAGATTCAGACTCGGAACTCTTTCATCTCACGCATACTGAAGCAAATTTGGAAAATGTGTAATTGCTACCAACACAACAATCCTTATCTTTGTTCAATTATCAAGAAGATTGGTGAATTCATGAAAGGTGAGCAAAATCAATCTTGTGATGTTGTCAAATTGGGCAGCCATCAGATTTCTCAGCAGAGGGCAAGAATAAAACAGAATGATAGCATTTGAAGAGCTAGTGAAATGCTAAGTTTTCTCTGTGCTTTCCCATAAATCACCTCATATGAAACTCCTAACTCAAGGCTATAGGCATATGAACTGCAGATGGGTTTAATGGAGTAAATATTGGAGTTAGAATTAGTGGACTTGGGTTCAGATCACATTTTTACCACTCGCCAACTGCATAACCGTCTTTCTGGGTCTCACAGTTTTATGTAAAAATGATACTTGTATTGTCCTTCTGACAGGGAAATTTGAAGGAAAAATAAGTCAATATCTGTGAAGTGCCACGTAAGTGCCACAGCAGTCATCACCACCACTACCACCACCACTACAATCATTATTAATGGGTTTTTTTTCTGGCTCTTCCTGTATTGTTCAGGCTGGAAGTACAGTGGTAAACCATGGACCAAATCCTTATCAGCTTTGACATTTTTTTTTTTTTTTACTTCCATATGCAGCCTGGTAGTCTCCGCTATCAGTACTTCACCAAATTAGCGCCAGGCTCAGTGCAGACACTCAATTGGCTTAGTTTGCTGTCATTCAGAATTCACTAGTTCAAGTAATTCACCAGCCTCAGCCTTCCCAGTGCAGGGATTACAAGTACGTACTAATGCATTTGGTTATTCCCATTACTTCTTGGAAAATGTATACCTACAGTGGACTTCTCCCCCACACTTATTCTGAACTGGGGCCAAATTTTGCAATACTTGCAATATCTCATGCCTAATAAAGTGTTCTAAAGTTCTACCACATGATGGGTTTTACTAGGATTTACTAGGGAGAGAGAACTAAAAGAGTGATTTCTTAGTTCTCTTTTAACAGTAAACTCAGAGGACAGAGATTAATTAGCCTTTTACCAGAACTTTTTCCTTCCCAGACATTTCAGAGAAACAATTAGCCACATCCAAGAATCACTGGGCTATTATATTGTATTACAAATTTAAGATTCTTGAGAATTGAAGTCAAAATTCAGTAAAGGAGGCTGTGGGAGAAGCTACTTAGATATGAACCATATGATAGGGACACTTTATGAATTAGCACAAATTGGGGCTTCCAATGAATATTAATAATCCTTTCAAAAGTACATAAGGTTGGGGAAATAATACATGTGGGTTATCTTCTGAAACATTTTTATTTGGGGTAATGGTTTGCTTTTTTCCCAAAGCACATTTCTCAATTCAAAGTAAAATCCCTGGTTCTGTCTCCATCTGATGTGCAGTGTTTCATTTTCATAGATTTGATTAAAGGGTGCATTTTGGGGTGCCCAGTAAATACTGCATATCATGAATTTGTGCCTCTGAAGATAGTGCTACTGGGGAATTAAGAGCTATCTCAAGGACCTAAAAAAAGAAAAAAAAATCAAATCTTCAATTGGGATCACTCATTTTAGTAACTAAGCAAACTGCCCTCTCTACTGTCATCATAGGACTGTAAATTCCAAGTTGGAAGGCTCCTCAGAAACCATCCAACCCAACTTCCTCATTTTGTAGATGAGGAAAATCCTATCTCACCCACATAGGAAAAGTGACTTGCCCAAAGCCACAAAGGTAGTATTTTGGCATTCTATCCCAAGTCCCCTGACTCTATACCAAGTGCCATTCCCACTGTACCACAAAGTCTCTCCAGTAAGATTCAGGGTGATTCATTTTTGTCCCTTTTAAAGGTTTTCCTGTGTATTGTTAGGTATGTGAAATAAAGCTGTCTCTTTAAAAAAAAATGCATAGATGAATCCTCCCAGTAAGAATATTTTTACTGTGACATAACAATAATGTTTACTTCTTTCAAGTGCTTATATCCAACACTTAATACCAGGTTGGGGGGCAGGGGGTGGGGAGAGAGGGAAAGGGAATTGTTAAGTAATGTCACATACTAGATAAGTCATCTCTTGTACCTCTCCTAATTGTAAGGCTATTACTCTCATCACTTGTGGAATAATTAAATCTCCAAAAGTAATTATGGAAAAGAAATTGATGGTGGAAAGGAAATGACATTGTATCAGGAGTCAGGAGACTGGGGTTCTAGGCTCTCCTCAACCACAAATAAGCTATATGATAGAGCATATATCACTTAGCCTTTTTGTGCCCAAGTCTACTTGTTTGTAAAAATATTAGATTTAAGCAAAATAACCCAAGTGTTTCCCACTTTTTAACTGCTATGATTGATATGTGCTTTCTGGTTCTTTTCTAGTCTAATTCTTGTGCCATCCTTCACTATTTCCTCACATTCTCTATCCTTTATTCTATTTCTATTACCAGCTCCTTTGTATACAACATCTTCTACTTGAAATTCCAATCAATGAAAGTATGATTTACAGAATTTCAGCATTGCAAAGAATCCCGGCCATCATTTAATCTAACCTACGCTTAAGAACTATTTCACTATGCAACATTCTCAGCAAGTAGTCATATGACCTTTCCTTGAACATTTCTAATGAGGAGGAATCAATCTCTCCCCATGTGGTACATTCCACTTGCAGCAGAAAAACCCTTATCAGGAGTTCAAGAAAGCTTATGTTCAAAGGGGCAATAAAGTCAAGAATTTGTTGAACTTCAAAGGCTGAAGGTACTTTTGGAAACATCTAATTCAGCCCCCTTATTTTACAATTAAAGAAACAAAGACTCAGAAAGGTAGATTAGTTAATTTGATCATGTTCACACCATAGGATTGAAGAGTCAGGACTAGAATGTAGGTCTCCTGACTACCAGTACCAATCTTTTTCTTTTTTCCTTTTTTTTTGCTTTTTGGAGGCGGAAGGCAGGGCAGTTGGGGTCAAGTGACTTGCCTAAGGTCACACAGCTAGTAAATGGTAAGTGTCTGAGGCCACATTTGAATTCAGGTCCTCCTAACTCCAGGGCCAGTGTTCTATTCACTGTGCCACCTAGCCCAATCTTTTTCAATTGCACTGAAAAGCTATATAGGTAAAACATTCCATATATTATTTCAAAGAAAGCACATGCCTTTGCAATGATTCCAAGAAAATGTCTAAGAGAGATAATAAGGTTAGAGCTGGATTAAAACCTAGAGGTCATTTAGTTTAACCTCTATATTACATAAATGAGGAAACTGAGGTCCATGTTCCCCTGATAATAAATGGGAGAGTCCAATTACTGCTAATTACTCTAGAATATGCAGTCAGTAGCCTCTTTTGTGCCATGCTGGGTCTAGCACAATGCTGCTTGGGATTACATAATGTTGGAAGTAGCACTATTAGATATGATTAGCATCATGTCATAGACCAGTCTTCTATGAACATTTCCAGACTACCCCATTCCATATTTCTCTATGTGGTGTTCAAGGAAGACTAGCACTGCAAGAGCTTGCTGAGTCCTTTGAGAGATGTTCATCTATCTTTGGTGTCTCCCTGACACTCAACTTTCACCTGTGGCTCCAAGAAGTTGTAACACGAGCAATAGCCACACCCTGGTGAACTATCTCAGCAGATGGGCTAAACGAGGTTGAGGGTGATCAATGGACCTCAAATAGACCTTTGGTGAGTTATTGAGGTGTATACTCCAAGCATGTGAATATTTCCCCCAGAAGAATGGGCAGATGAGAACAGTTTGTTCCAATGGGCCATAAAGGTGGCAAAGCAGATGCCGTGGAGGGCTAAGAGTTTAGTTAGGCATCAAAGATGCCAAGATCATTCACTGCATCCTGGGCCGTGGCCAGTGGTCTTGACTTCTGTCTTGCCATTGGACCTGGATGACTCTGGGAGAGAGAATAAGGCTGACAACTTTGTGCAACTCTGCCTCTTAAATCCAATGCACACAGGAGTCAAGACATCATCTGTGATGGCATTGGTCCTCTTCAAAAACAAAGGACAAACAACTCCTCTAAAATCCTACTGTACAAATTGAGCGTGATGAATATTTGGCTTTTGGTTATATGAAGCCTTCTTTTGCTCTTTAATTGTTTCATATAAAGCCATTATTCTCCAAAATAATTATAAACTAGAAGTTAGGGAACTATATCTATTATAATTTGTACTTGATTGGGAGAGATACAGACTAGGGGAAAGTCAGGGTCTAGGGACCAGTTAGACACAAAAGGGCAGGACAAAGTGATCCAAGGGATTGATGGAAGTCTAGGCAAGCAAACAGCCATTTGGCATCAAGTAAATTTTCCATCATGTAGTGAGGGCCTAGACACACAGTTATATTCAAATGAACAAAAATGTATTAAATGCTAACTAGCTGCAAAGAATTGTGTTTGGTATCAGAAACATAAAGTTGAAAAAGGAAATATGACCTCTGTCTTCTATGGCACTCCTTTACTGGGGCATATTAAAGAGGACAGGGACTGTTTCCTTTTTGGCTCTATATTTCTAGCACCTACCAGAATACCTTGCATCTCAGTAGGTGTTTAATAAATACTTCTTGGGCTAAATTCAGATGAAGGAGTTTTCAATTTAGTTCAATAATTCTCCTTAAGTCCTTCTCTTCAGGTAATGACTCTTCAAAGCTTTTCCTCTTCAGATAAGCTCTTTTTGACCTTCTAGTTTTTCTTTTTCAATTTTCCTCAAATTCTCCCCAATTTAGCACCCCCAATTTCAATTCCTGTCCTTTATCACAAGTCCAAAACTTTCTACATCACTTTCATTATTTCTTTCTCCTTATTTAAACGCCACCTCTATTCTCCTTCTACAGAACAATCTCTTTTGGGAGCCTTGAGGTAGAAAACCATGGGGTGGAAGTTGCAAAGAAGCAAATTTAAGTTTTCTATAAAGGAATGGCCATTCAAATAACAAGAGCTGTGGAAAAAATGGAATAGGTTACATGTACAGGCATAAGGATTTGTCCTCATGGAAATCATCAAGCATGGTTCCTTAGGACCACTTGTCAAATATATTGTAGAAAGAGTCCAGGGTCAATTCTAAACTTAACTAGATGTGTCCTGAAGTCCCTTCCAATTCAGAAATTCACTGAATTCCTGATTTCATTTTATTAAAAAAAGAACTGTGACTATTATATATACATAATTGTCATTATCTGCTTAAGCTAAAGATTATATATATATATATGTTATGCATAATTTCTTTATTTTAATATTTTATACTTTATAAATTATAATATATTCTAAGAGAATAGTGGGTTTGATTTCTAGCCTTAGCTGATAATAATAGCAATAATAATTATGGTCTACAAGGTACTGCAAACTCTATGCAAAATTCGACCTGCCATTTAATCAGTGTACACTGCTACTATTTTTTAAAATTAACTTTTATGTTTGTTTTTAGTTTACATCATTTCCACAAGATTTTGAGTTACAAATTTTTTCCCCATCTTTCCCCTACCTATCACGCCAAAAAAGCAATCCCACTGTATACTCCTTCCTCCAATCTGCTCTCTCTTATATCTTATATATTATATTATATATTATAATTCAGTAGGGGTATGGGGATCCATCTTGCCCTACTGGAAAGTCAGAGAGGGAATGGGCAAGATGGATCCCCATACCCCAATGCCTGTATATCTTATTTCCCATTTGCATGTAAGTAATAATGATAATAATAATAATAATAATAATAATAATAATAATAATAATAATTTTTCTTAAACATTTGATTTTATAACCTTGAAATCCAGATTATTTCCCTTCTTCCCTCATCACTCACCCTTACTGGGAATGTAAGCAATTCAATTTAGGTTGTATATGTGTAGTTATGCAAAACATTTCCATGTGGATATATTGTAAAAGACTGCCTATATTTCCCTCCATCCTATCTCACCCCGCCACTTGTTCTACTCTCTACTTTGTCCCTCTCCCTTTACAAAAGTGTGTGCTTCTAACTACCCTCCCACCAAATCTGCCCTCCCCTTCATCATCTCCCCTCTCATCGCTTTTCCCCCTACTCTCCTATAGGACAAGATACCCAATTTAGAGTGTATGTCATTTCCTCCCTAAGCCAAATTCAATGAGAGTAAGGTTGACCCATTCCCTTTTGCCTTCTTGTTCTTCTCCTCCATTTTAACACATATCCCTTGCCTCTTCTGTATGAGATAATTTACCACATTCTGTCTCTTCCCATCTCTTCTCATTATCTTCATCTCTCACCCCTCAATTTCACCTTTTAAATATCATTCTTTCCTATTCAACTGATCCTGTGCCTTCTGTCTATGTATACCTGTACACATATATACACACACTCACATATGTTTTCATATGCACATATACCCTCCTATATAGATATATATGTATGTATACATATATTGTATGTGTGTACAAAATATATAAATGTATACAACATATGCATTTATATTCCCTTCAACTCTCCTCATACTGAGAAAAGTTTCATAAGTTACAATTATTGTTTTTCCATGTAGGCATGTAAATAGTTCAACTTTGATAAGTTCCTTATGATTTCTTTTCCCCCATTTACTTTCTTGTACTTCTCTCACTTCTTGTATTTGAATGTCAAATTTTCTATTCAGTTCTGGACTTTTCATCAAGAATGCTTGAAAGTCTTCTACCTCATTGAATGACCATATTTTTCCCTGAAACATTATATTCAGTTTTGCTGGGTAGGTGATTCTTGGTTTTAATCTTAGCTCCCTTGATCTCTGGAATATCATATTCCAGGCCCTTCGATCCCTTAATGTAGAAGCTGCTAGATCCTAGGTTATC
Organism: Pseudochirops corinnae; assembly: GCA_028646515.1. Lineage (NCBI taxonomy): Eukaryota > Metazoa > Chordata > Mammalia > Diprotodontia > Pseudocheiridae > Pseudochirops > Pseudochirops corinnae. The sequence goes on from JAQQSV010006457.1 coordinate 14,041, forward strand.
CTAATTGTATTTCCACAGTATTCAAATTATTTCTTCTCGGCAGCTTGTAATATTTTCTCCTTGATCTGGGGTCTCCAGAACCTGGCTATAACATTCCTAGAAGTTTTCTTTTTGGAATCTTTTTCAAGAGGTGATCAGTGAATTCTTTCAAGTTCTATTTTGCCCTCTGGTTCTAAAATATCAGGGCAATTTTCCTTGAGAATTTCTTAAAGGATGCTTTCTAGGTTCTTT
>JAQQSV010006458.1:0-14271 GCA_028646515.1 Pseudochirops corinnae
AGAGAGAACCTATATATGTACATATGATTTATATATGTTTTAGAGAGGTTTTATATGCACATATTGAATGTTTATATGTAATTATGTGCATATGAACATGCATACACGTTATGTGCATGCATATAATATACCTCTATATATATACATAAATATACTGTATATTATATATATTATATTGCATATTTACATGTGTATATTACCAACCTTTTTATCACCCATATTTGTACATATATATTAATACATGTATATATAAACATATAGATATGCCTATGAATGTGGATGCATATATACGTATAGTGTGTGTGTATATATTTGTATATATGTGTTTGTTTCTATAGCATGCAAACACAAAATAAATGTTAGGCAATTGGGGGTGGGAGATCAAGGCAGGGGCATCTAGGTGGATCAGAAAAGTCCTCATGTAGCAAGTGGCAGTTAGTATTAGTTGCCTATAATCCTATCTGCAGGGAAGGGTGAGACTAGTTAACTGCTTAAGCTCTGGAGTTCTGAGCTGTAGTGGACTAAACAAATCAGGTTTTCTTACTCAGTCTGTTATCCATATGGTAAGCTCCTGAGAATGAGGTGCCACCAGGCTGATTTCAGGGGATGGGAGATTGGCTCAGGTTGGAAACTTAGCAGGTCAAAGTCCCTGTGACAATCAGAGAAGCCAATGAGGAGTTGCTGTACTTCTCATCAGGGCTGAGACAGAAAGTCCCCCATCTGAAAAAAAGAAAGAGTGACTTTTGATCTGAGCTTTGATTGTAAGAGGCAAAGTTAAAGAGGGAGTGCTTTTCAGGCATGGGCAACAGCCTATTCCATAGCACCCAGAGGGGAGATTTGGGGTGCGTGAGGACATCTGGGAAGGTCAGTTTTCAGGGACCGGAAAAGGCATGAAGAAGAACAATGGACAATAAACACAAGTCTGGGGTTGAGAGTCCTGGATTAGTGTCAGATTTGATGATCTGACCTTGGGTAGTTCCTTCTCTCACTACTGACTTCACTTTCCCCATCTGCCTTTATGGCTTCATAGGGCTTTTTTGAAGTTAAAATGAGAGAGTAGGTAAGAGAGTTCTTTGAAAAGTGTGCTTGTGTGTGTGTGTATGTGTGTGTGTGTCTGTGTGTCTGTGTGTGTGTAGGAAGTGCCATATATGCAAGATATTATTGTGTTATTAAGTACTAAATTGAGTGGTACAAATGGTAAGTATAATTTTAGTTAAAAGAAGAAACAGATTAACTTGGGCCTCAGTAGGTACCCACAATTGTAATTATATCTATCCTCATGCTGAGCCCTAACTCCAAGCATAGGCTTAGCCCTGACCCTGATTACAGAAGAAACCGTTATTTTATCACAAACCCTGACCAGGGGTCATAAGGCTAACCACAGGAGATTGTTCAGATGATGCAATGCAGTTCTTTCCCCTGCTAGGTCCAAACCCTACGGCTGATGTACCTTTAGAGCTCTTCTCAGTAAATTGGCTCCCATCACCTACTTCCAGAGTGCTCTCTCTGGGGTAGATGCCATGGCCCAATTTATTGTCACATGTGGATTCTTCTTCATGAGGTCCTGGAAACAAAGAAGATTCCTCTCAGTCGTAGATGCCCTGTCTCTTTTTGACAAAAGATGAAAAACTGGCCCTGGGTCCCCAAACATGTAGGACTGGGATTATTGTCAAAGAAAAGATATTTTAGACTCCAGAAAACTTTCCCTTGCCCCCAGTGGGAGAGTGTGTTAGGACATCTCTGTCTCTCAGCGGCCAAAGAGAAGAATTCATAAGAAATTTAAAAGAAAAACGAAAACCCTGCTGATAGACATCCTGGACAAGAGAAAAAAAAGACTGAGACATAAGATCTATAAAAATGTCCAAAGAAATTAATCAGACACATGTTCAAAATGGCTTCTGACAATATTTGGTGGTGTTTTAATACATTCCTGGCTATCTTGAAATGGAAAATAAAAATTACCATCATTATAATTATATATAATTATATAAAATCACCATCTTCACTATAATTAGCAGCAGTAGCACGTTAGTTGATAGAGAGGTGGCTTCAGTATCAAGAACCTTGGGTTAAAGTTCTACCCCTGACACATAGTGGCATATCATTTAAACTCTCAATGTTCTAGACCATGGTCTAGCAAACTATAGCCAGAGGGCCAAACCCAGTACCATCTGATTCTTTATGGCCTAAGGAACTAAGAATCAGTTTTATATCTTTAAATATAATGAAACTTTATTTAAAAAATGTAAAAACCACTGCAGTCTTGATTTGGCCAGTGGTCTAGGCAATTCTCTAAGATTCTAACTTTCATAGATGTCACTTTACATTTGTAGCAACAGCTTTCTTACCTAGGAGTTCTCTAGTCGACAGAATCAAAGGTTCAGACCCTATTTCTATCTCTACCTCATTTTGATAGAGGTAGGAGTTGAGTTAGGATTTAGATCTAGCTTTCTCTGCACTAGCTAGGGTAGCTAGGTGTTGCAGTGGATAGAGTACTGGGCCTGGTGTCAAGAAGACTTATCTTCATGACTTCAAGTCTGGCCTCAGACACTTACTGGCTGTGTGACCCTAAGTGAATCACTTAACCCTGTTTGCCTCAGTTTCATCATCTATAAAATGAGTGGGAGAAGGAAATGACAAATTACTCTCTTTGCCAAGAAAGCCCCAAATGGGATCACAAAGTGTTGGACATAACTGAAATGACTGAACAACAACTATACTAGTTGGAAGTATGAACCTCAATATGCTTTTCTGAGCCTCCATTTTCTCATCTAGAAAATGGAGAGTTATCCTAGATAGGACTGGGTGACTTATTGTGTGTGGATGGAAAAAAAGGGGGGAAAGAGTCGATGTTGACTAAAATTTTGAGCCTGGATGACCGACTGGGAAGAGAATGGCGCCATAAAAAGAAATATGGTGCATCAAGAAGAAGAACAAATCTGGACAAAAAAAGTTTAGTTTTTATAATAGTGACATGGAATTGGGTAGTGGCGGTAGGAATAGGAATAAGGAATAGACATGAGATACATGTTGGAGGACTTAGGCACTAATTGGTTTGAAAGGAATCAAGGAGAGGGATGAATGGAGAGAAAGAAGTCAAAGATCATTTGGTTTCAGGGTTTAGACCAGGAGACCAGAGAAGCTATTGGCACACCTAGCTGATGGAAAAGGAAGCTGACTAATGATACTCAGGCTCTATCTAAACAAACAGCAAATTCAATTCAGTTCCATAAACATTTACTAAGCACCTAATATAGGCAAGATGCTGGACAAAAAGCACAAAAAGAAAGACAAAAGCAGCTCATGCCCTCAAGAACTTTCATTCTATGTTCTTCTTTGGAAAGGTGAGTGGGGAACAAAGTTTATACACAAATAAGAATGATAAAAAGAAAATCTAAGAGAGAGAAAAAAAAAAAACAAAGAACTTGAGGGATCAGAGAAGGTTTCACAAACAGGAAGTGACAACTGAATTTAACTGAAGGGAAATAAGTATTTTTTCATCATAAACTTAAATATTGGAACTTAAGTACAAAGTTAGAAAGAAATAAAAGCATGTCAGAACATGAAAGAGGATTCAAAACACATAACAATAGATTTTCATTTCAAGAAAGCTTGTATGATAAATAATACACATTGTATTGAGAATTGTCCATCTTTGCTTCCTTGTGAGTTTTCTTTTGTTCTCTGCTGTGCACATTTTTACTTTGTTCTTTTTTTTCCCTCCCCTGTAACAGCAAGCACCCTAGCATGCCTAGGGCAGCTACTAGCACAGGTTTTCCTGGAAAACAAGCCTGGCGCCACAGGCTCCACGTGACCACATTCAGCCTATTAGGGAACACAGTATACTTTCAAATATCCAAGGGTCCTCAAAGTCACGTAGCCACTTCAGCAAAGGGCCTAGGGGCAGGGAAGATCTTTAGATTCCCATAACATCCCCCCAACCTTTCCCCCAGGGTCACAATAAAGGCCACAATGAAGTTTACATAAGTTTCTCTATAGCTATAAATATATACATACCCACCCCCACCCCCCAGAGGCTACAATAAGGCTTAGATATATTTCTCTATAGCTACAGATATATACATACACATATGCATATACATATACATATATAGACATATACTTTCCCAAACCTATTCTACTCCTGAGTTTTGTTTTTATGCATGTGTATATGTCTTGTTCAGTATTCTGAGAAGCAGTGATGATGAGGAGGGATGAAGAGGGAGGGCACTGCTGGCATGGAGAATAGATTATATAAGCACATAATGGCAGGAGATGAAAGACCAAGCTATGGTTCATGATGTAAGAATAGACCAGTTGTAGGGCACCATGAGTACTAGACTTGGGAGTTTATATTTTATCTTACAGAAGATGGGAAGCCATTGAAGGTATTACAATAGGGGAGAGATACTAGAAGGAGCAAGAAACTATTATTATATCTTATCATGTTATATTATTCTAGAAGAAAAATTTTAAGAGTCTAAAGTAAGGTGATGCCTATGTAAATAGAGAGAAGGTGGTGGATCTGAGAGATATGAGGATAAAATTAACCAGATTTGGCAAGTAACTGGGGAGAGAGAGAGAGAGAGAGAGAAACGGAGACGGAGACAGAGGAAAAGCATTGTGGAGTCAGAAGCTACATGTGAAGGAATTGAGAAATGAGTAGGTTATCAAGAAATGGAAGTTGAAGTGCAGATGATTTTGTCTCAGAGTTTGGCATTAAGAGGAAAGACTTAGGATGATAACTTGAGTGGATGACAGGGTCAAAAGAGGGTTGTGTTAAGTTTGGAGTAGATTTGTACAAGGAGTCAGTAGATAAGGAGGTATTGAGGATGGGACAAATTGGCAAAATGACCCTAGACAAATCCAGGAGGAAAAGAAGGAGAGAATGAGTTTTTAAAAACCACCAGATATATTGGTTATTCTTGGGTCGGAAAAAAAAAATCCCTTCATATTAAATTCAAAAATAAAAGAGGAGAAGTAGGAGGAGTAGTTTTAAAGTGTGGAGTACAAAAGAAGAGGGAATTCAGGATGGTTACCAATTTTTCTATGAATTAATAGGCAATGGTTGAACAAGTTTTGGCATATGAATGTAATGGATTACTATTGTACTATAAGGAATGATGCCCAGGTGGATTTCAGAGAAACCAGGAAAGACTTACTTAAACTGATGCTAAGTGAAGTGAGCAAAACCAGGAGAACATTGTATACAGTAATGGAAACATTGTGGGATGACCAACTTTAATAGATTTAGCTCTTCTCAGCAATACAAGGATCTAAGACAAACCCAAAGGACTCATGATGGAAAATGCTATCCCCATTCAGAGAAAGAATTATGGAGTCTGAATATAGATTGAAGCATATAATTTTCTTTTTTGTGTTTTTGCTTTCTCCCTTTTATTCTGATTCTTCTTTTGCAATATTACTAATGTAGAAATATGTTTAATATGATTGTACATGTATAACCTCTATCAGGTTGCTTGCTGTCTTGGGGAGGGAGGGCGAGAGGGAGAGAAAAAATTTGGAACTCATCATCTTATAAAATTGAATGTTGAAAACCATCTTTATATGTAATTGGAAAAATACTATTAAGTGGGAAAATACTACACAAGGTTATCTTTTGAGGGTGAAGACTGGAGACATTAAAGACTTGAGAAGTGAATAGAAGAAGGGGAAAATATTCACTAGAGAAGAAAACAAGAGACTATAGAATCTGAAATGAGCTTGGAGAACATCCATTCAATGTATAGAGGTGGAAACGAAGGACAGTGTCAGCATCAGATGTAGAACTAGTATCGAGGTCTCCAAATTCCCACTTTGGCTTTGGACATGTCCCCCCCCCTTACCACCATTCCCTGCCTTCATTAAGCTGACCCTGTTCCTTTTACACCTATATATTTCCTGTCTCTAAGACCTAAGAACATATTCCATCCCTCTTTTGTGTCTTACCAAAGGCTCAGATTGCTAGATAAATAACCAAAGTAATAGAGAATGGAAGGCAGGGAGAGTATAGCAAAACTGGAAGAGTCTCTTTCCTTCTCAGGGCTTTTTTGTTCTGAAAATGATGATGTTGAACTGTGTGGTTCCCAGTCAGATTTGAGGTCACCATTTTCATTGCTGCCGACAGTTGGGTCAATCATGATCAGAAATTTAAGAGATTTCGTTCTTTAGTTATCATTTCTAGAGCATTTCAAAACAATTCAATCTGATAAGAACTTATCAAGTGACCATTCTGTGTAAGGTCTTGTAGTGAGCCATAAGAATATAGAAATGGAAAGCAGCATAGCCCCTGTCCTCAATAAACTGACAATCTACTATGGGATGTGCATGTGAATGGGTAATAATGACACTACTGGCAATAGGGTGATAGATTTAGAGCTAGAAAGAACTTTAGGAGTCAGCAAGTCAATTTCAGTTTACAGATAAGGAAACTGAGTCACAGAGCGTAAGTGACTCATTCAAAGACATACAGCTAGCGAGTTCCTGAGACAGGGGGAACTCAATTTCTTTTCCTTTGAGTTAATTGTACTCTCTACTTCTCCACAGTATCTCCTGGCACCTATAGTCATGATGGTAATAATAACAATAGGTTGTACTGATATAGAACTCTAAGGCTCACAAAAAGCTTGAAGTAAAAAAAAAAAAATAGGCTACAAGCTAGAATGGGATAAAGACAGTGTAGAGACCTGGGCAAAAAATTCTGAGAGGGGGAGTTCACCTTCCTATGGGGCAGGGAAGAAATCAGTGAAGACTTCTGGGAGAAGACGGTACCAAAGCTGGGTCTTGAAGACAGAGCAAGATTTCTACTGGTGGAGATAAGGAGTTACAGGCATGACAGCCAAGGGAAGTGGAGACTGAACTCTGCACTCTAAAATTTCACTCAGACCCCTAGCTGGCGTTAATTTAAAAGGGGCTGAGAGCCTTCTTCCTCGATTCAAGAGACAAGAACAAACGTTTGACTCTATCGTTCCATTGCATTCAGGTCTGGATGATTTAAGGGGCCTCACTCCCTCTCGCCATTCCCAAGGCACCTGCTAACAATTCACTGATTTCCTTCATCTTTCAATTTGGTTCAAGAATGTGATTGGCTTTCCCCCATCTCCCCCCCTCCCCACAACCTCAGCCATTGAATTCCTCTTATCTCAGTCTCTGCAAATCTGAAAATAGATTTCTTAGGGGGGGAGGGAGGGAGGAGGCTGGACCCTTGGATTAAATTCGCACTTTTTTAAAAGATGATGCCCTTCCCTTGATGTGACAATTTTCTCTATCCCCTAATTAAACAGAGGGCTCAGCCAGTGGGATGATGGGGTGGAGGGGTTTTGGGGTGGGGAAGGGTGCACAGAATTAAGAGGTAAAGGCAAAAGCCCAGCAGTACAAGGCTTTCCATTTACTATTTAAAAGCAAGCTGTGTGCCTGCTTCTCAGAGATAGGAGTGTACAAGGAAATGGCATTTTTTCCTCCCCTTCTACCATCTCCCGCTGGGGAAGGCAGATACATGAAATACATTGAAAGGTTTCTTACCAAGCCCCAGAAGGGACAGGAAGAAACCAGGGAATCTCTAGAGGAAAAAAATAGTGGAGGGTAAGAAATAAAGGGAAAAAAATCCACAACGAATCTGGTCCTTGTTGGTGGTGATGGGGTGGAATATGTTTATGTGTGTTGAGGGACATTTTAATAAGATTAAGTTATTTAGAGATGGGAGGGATTAGCCTAGGGGAAAAAAAAAAAACAACGACATCTAGTCTAACCTTATCTTGCTTTTAAGCAAACTGAGCCACAAAGAAGGAAGTGACTTGCATACATCTAGAAACAAAGGGTCCCCCACTCCTGGTCTCAGTTAACTCTTTTCACCATATTTCACCTTCAAATGTGTGAAGGGCTGTCACCACAGGGACAAAGAAAAGAACTTTCCACATGGCCCCAGGGCAGGAAAATAAAGGATGGTTGAAATGAGAGGGATGAGGATTTCCAATTAATTAGTTATTCATTCATTCATTCATTCATTTATTCATTCATTCATTTAAAATTTGTACCTACCCTGTGATTTCATAAGCAAGGGGAACTCCCAGGTAGGGAAAGACCCATCACTAATTCAGGTCAATATCTGCTTTGCAACTTAGTCTTTGAGAGTAGACTGGAGACACTGACAAGTTGAAAGACTTACCCATGGTCACAGAGGTAATGTATGTCAGAGACAGAAATCAAACACAGAGCTTCCTGGCTTTGTGGCAAGCTGCCTATTTACTCCATCATGCTGCTCCACTATAGAATGGAGTACCTCAAAGAAGTAATGAGATTATCATAACTAGAGATATCCAAGGAGAGGGGATTAGACGGTTATCAAGGATTCTGTGGAAGGCAGCACTACCCTGGGGTGGGAGATTGGACTTCATGTTGGCTGAGAGAACATTTTCAGTTGGATATTTTGAAGTCTCTAAAAGTCATCACTGTATTTGCGAAAGGAAAATGTCTCAGAAAGGGGAAGGAAGGAGTATGGGAAGGAACAAACTGTCTGAGAGTACGGACCCCTTATTTGATAGGTGAGATAGTATAGCAGAAAGAAGGCATCTGGAGTAAGAAGGCCTTGCTTCAAATCTTCACTCCATATGAATAGGATGCAATGTTGAAGACCAGGAATCAAAGATGATAGCAAGGAATTGTATGATAGGCAGAGAGGATGGGCATGTGGCTACAAGTAGAACATGTTCCGGTGGTTCCATCTTGATATCAGAAAAGACTGATGAAGACCCCAGCATGATGGATGGACCCCTTGGTCCTTCCGTTGCAGGAAGACATGGACTGGAGATGTAAAGGATGGGCAAGTAAGGATGAGTTGTGATTTGCCACATTAGGAGAGAATTTCTGAGTCAATGAAATCACAAATTAATTTGAATAAGTAAGTTTGAACAGGTAACAACCTTTTTGAGTCTCAGTTTCCTCATCTGTAAAATCAAGATGCTGCACAGGGATTCTTAACCTTTTTGTGTGTCATAAGCCTCCTTGGTAGACTGGCGAAGCCTGGAGATCCCTTCTCATAATATTTTTTTTTGCTTTTTTGGAAGGGGGAGGGCAGGGCAATTGGGGTAAAGTGACTTGCCCAAGGTCACACAGCTAGTTTTTGTGTTAAGTCCCTGAGGCTGGATTTGAACTCAAGTCCTCCTGACTCCAGGGCTGGAGCTCTATTCACTTCACCACCTAGCCACCCCCATAATATTTTTAAATGCATAAAATAAAATGTATAGGATCACAAAAGAAACCAAAGGTTAAGGAAAATAAAGATGCAGGATTTTTCCCCCCTATCCAAGCACATGGATCCCTTGAAATGTATCCATGGGTTCCTTCATGGCCTCCAAGACCTCTTTCTCCTTATAACACTTATCTATATAATCCTTCCATGTGGGTCCTCTTAATGAAGCTTATTTATCCATTCTATAATGCCTAACTCACTCTAAGCCAATCAGGATGCATCCATCTGTAGCTGTTTGAGGAGAGGAAGGGGAGCGTTCTGTCCATATTACCCAATGAATGATGTAATGTCTATCCTTCCTACTCCCTCTCTCAATCCAGGCAAAGACTAGCAAAAGCAAACAGACTAAGATAAAGTTCCCATCTTTCCTCATTTGAAAATACTCCTTAAGAGACAACCCTTTCAGTCACAGGGTCAGATATAAACTTCTGCACCTCATCATCAAGGAATATATCAGTCTTTCTTGGGAGCAAATGTTGATAAAACAGATTTAGAATTTATTCTAGATCAAAGGTAAGAGAAGTATAATGAGGATTTTTCCCACCCTCACTGCAGTGATTGCAAATGACCCAGATTTCTTTATTGAACCAATCAATCACCCGAACTCTCTAATGTGGACACAGAGGGCCTAGACATCTCTATCAGGTCAATCAATCAGAGGCATAAATTGGGTGCAAACGAGCCCATAGTCAATTTTGGAGGACTGAAATACTTTGGAACACTGGATGAAAACAGCTCATGACATATAAGGAAATGTACTGGGATGGGTAGAAATAATTAGACAAAGCTTTGGGCTTTTCGGTCAGAGAAGGATTTGAACAGGAAAGTCAGTCAAGGTTTGGAAGTGCCTTGCCCTTGAACCAAAAGAAAGCAAGGGGGTGGGTGAGGGAATGAGCACAGAAATATTGTATAACATCTACTGCTCCTCCTATCTCCCACAACTGACCATATTAACAGAGAGACTGTAACAGATAATGCATCCAGCCAGGAGCTGAGAGGATGGATGAGATACACCAAGGAAAGGGAGCTTCTAGGCAGGTGACCTCTTGCTTTACAGTTGTTTTCAGTTATGTCCAATTCCTTGTGACCTCATTTGGAGTTTTCTTGGCAAAGATACTGGAGTTGTTTGCTATTTCTTTCTCCAGCTCATCTTCTAGATAAGGAAACTGAGGCAAACAGCGTTAAGTGACTTGCTCAGGGTCACATAGCTAGTGTCTGAGCCCATATTTGAACTCAGGTCTTCTTGACTCCAGGCCAGGCACTCTGTCCACTGCACTACCTAGCTGCCAGGTCACCTCTTTAGGGTGTCTACAACCATAGACTCCACAAAGGCATTGACTGTACGTACCTACCAAGAGCTATACCTCTGAACTTCCTAAGAACTCCACAAAAGTGAGGTGAAGAACTTCCAGTAACCAGGAATTCTAATTTTGTCTGTACTGTCCCTAACAAGTTTGTGTGTCCTTGTGGAAAAGTGTTCCCCAGTCTTTTGGGGGCATGTTTCTGTAATAAGTATCCATGCAATACCTACTTAGTAAATACCTCCCACTAAAAGCTAAATTAGGAGGATAGCTAGTACTTGAACTAAGGCCATTTGGATCAAAGCCTCATCTTTTTTCCCACTATACCATAAGGACTCACTTTTTCTTAGGTGTCCTTGAGGTCCATCTAAAAGCTAAATTAGCTAATTTAGGCTGACTAATAATCAGTGTAAAGCTCCTGGATGGGAGTTTGTGAGTTACAACTAGGTAAACTTCCCATGCCCTCAGGGCTACCCTAGAGCCATGAGGAGAGCAGTAACCACTGACCTCTGGTCATGCAGTAGACTAACACAAATTGGGGTTGGGAAGTGGCCCTGGATGGGATGCTACATAAAAAGCAGCCAATACAATTTCCCAGATCTCCTTTTACCTTCTCCCACATCTAGGCAACCACTTGACTGGACTCACACACATGCCTGCCATGAATTTCATTCTCCTTTCTGATTAGCAAGTGGTAATTAGATGGAATGTATTGAATCAATAGGAGATGGGTGGGAGAGCATAAGGGCTCTGAATGCCTGGGAGAAGAAAGGAGTAGAGTGCAGAGCTTATGTGAGCATTCCATCCCTGTCCCCAAAACAAGCACTGATGACTTCACCATTTTGTTACCAGTCAGGTCTATGCCTCCAAAATAAGAGTACTGTAAAGAGGGCTTGTATATGCATCTGTGGGAAGACATCATGGAGGCCAAGAAGGTCTTGAGAAGTAAACAGCATGAGTTAGTATAGATGGAGATAACTCGGTCAGAAGGCCTGGATTTGAGTTTTGAATCTCTCTCTTACTGGCTGTGTGATCTTGACCAGTCACTACCCCTCTCTGGGCTCACTCTATCTATGAAACAGGGTTAGGGATTTGGATGAGTGACTCTCTGAGGGCCTTTCCCTGTGCAAGTATTCTACATTCTATTTGCTTTATAAGCACCTTACTTTTCTTTGCTTCCCATACACTTAGCCAAGTTCCTTGTTCTTAATAGGCACTTAGTAAAAGCTGACTGACTGAATGACTCACTACCATACCAATGGGAAGATAATGCAGGGTGGGGGGATGGAAGTAGAAAGGAAGCTCAAAAACTATAGAGGACTATGAGTAGGACACCCACATCCCACCAGGCAGTCAGGAAGTTTGCTGATTGACTGAAAGCAAGGCTGTGATGATAGAACAGATGAATGAGCTTTGTGCACTGGGCCCAGATGGGCAAATCCACAAATGGGCTTAGGGCCATTCTCTTTTGGAGTTAACTGTGGGCTAAGCCAGGCCTGAGGAACTGTAGCTAATTAGAATAGAGGTTAAGTGTTCCAGAATCTGAGAGTGAATGCTTTTATTTCATACTGATTTCAAATGGTTTTCCTATGCTGCATTCTGAATTTGTCTATTCTCTTTCTATTTAATCCTAGAAGATATACTGCTACGGTCTCAGATATATAGTGATAGAAGATAAATGAGAAGGAAGGAGGGAAGGAAGGAAGGAAGGAAGGAAGGAAGGAAGGAAGGAAGGAAGGGAAGAATGGAGGGAGGGAGGGCAAAGGGAGGGAGGGAGGGAAGAAAGGTAGAAAGAAAATAAAGAGCACTTTATTAAGCATTTGAGAAACAAATTCAAAAGCTAAGGAACTTATCAGAGAAGATAATATAAAACTTGGCACTTTAGTCTTTCAAGTTATACAGATTCTTAGTAGGGTCATAGAGGAGCAAATTGTCATACATACCCTTTCCACAAACAATGTCAGAAGTGATTTGATCACGGTTCCAGAACTGAAGAGGAAGGATTGGGTGTAGGTATTGGGCTGCTGGTGAATCTATGGGGAAAACCATGATGAGTGCCTACCTGAAATAGCGGGCCAGATGAAGTAATAACTAATCCAGAGGACTCAAGTCATCCAAAGGATGTAGAAGCCAGAATTGGGGAATGAAATACAGTGACAACAGCAAAAGATCATTAGGATCTGGGTACTCTCAGTCTCTGACATGAAGTAGACAACTAGACCCAGCACTCATGAATCTCAGGAGTTTCTTTGTTGGATGTTCAGGGATCAAGGAAGCAACAAAAGGTGAGAGACAGCATAGTGGAATAGAGAGAGGTGGCATCACAGTCATGGAGACTTAGATTTAATTTTCCCCTCTTGCGCATATCAGCTATGTGACCTTGAGTAAATCATTTAACCTCTTTCTGCCCTAGGGAGCTCTGTAAGACTACAAATTGGAGCACAAATGCTCATCATCAATAATAGAGAAAGGTCTTTACCAGTATCTCTTTGAAGAGATGAAATCACAGGTCAAATACAAAAGGCATGTGGGGTGAAGGGAAGGGAAGAGGAAGTCCCACATAGAAATACAAAGGATTAATTCCAAGTGGAGGCACTCATGTCCAAGGAAATTGAGACCTAGGTCCAATGGTTTTTTCTGAAGACAGCCTTTTTCCTTGTTCCTTGAGACCAAATCTGTAGAATATCACCCATTTCCCAATAAGTAAGGCTGTTCTAGACCAAGCCCAAGTTGTGTGTCTGGTTTCCCATGCACTGGTGTCCTTGACTTGCTATCATCCACATTCCTCAGCCTCTAATAGATGACATTAGAGCTGGAAAGGACCTTCAGGGTTATCTAGTCCAACGATTGCATTGCACAAGTGTGAGAACTGAAACCTGAGGAGGTTTAGAGACTTTTCCCAAGTCAAATAGTAAGTCTGATCAGGGAGCTGGAGGAGGAGGATGTTTGAATCAAAGCCTAGTCTTTTTTCCCACTATACCATGGGGAATCACTTTTTTCTTTCTTTTTTTTTTTTTAACTTGTATTTATTTTTGGTTTACATCATTCATTTCCATGAGATTTTGAGTTACAAATTTTCTCCTTGTCTTTCCCCTATCCACCACCCCAAAACAGCGATCCCACTGTATACCCTCTCCCCCAATCTGATCTCTCCTATATCCTCCCCCATCACCCTTCTGACTTTCTGGTAGGGTAAGATGGATCTCCCTACCCCAGTACCTGTATATATATATATACTGGAAAGAAAAGCAATTCAGTATAGGCCATACTTGTGTAGTTACGCAGAACATCTCCACAACAGACATATTGTAAAAGACTGACTATGTTTCCCTCCTTCCTACTCTGCCCCCCACTTGTTCGATTCTCTACTTTGTTCCTGTCCCTTTACAGAAGTATGTGCTTCTAATAACCCTCCCCCCACCTTACCCTCCCCTCCATCCTCCCCCTCTCATCTCCTTCCCCCCTACTCTCCTGGAGGACAAGATACCCAATTTAGAGTGTATGTCATTACTTCCCTAAGCCAAATTCAATGAGAGTAAGGTTAACCCATTCCCTTTTGCCTTCCTGTTCTTCCCCTCCATTGTAAGTTATCACTTGCCTCTTCTATATGAGAGGATTGACCCCATTCTGTCTCTCCCTGTCTCCTCTCATACTATTCCTCTCCCACCTCTCAATTTTACCTTTTAAAATGTTATCCCATCCTATTCAACTGATTTTGTGCCC
>JAQQSV010006459.1:0-14271 GCA_028646515.1 Pseudochirops corinnae
GCTTAAGGAGAGAATAACATACACACTCAGTTGGGTATCTTACCCTACAGGAAAGTAGGAGAGAAGGGTATAAGAGGGGGGATGAGAGAAGAGAGGGCAGATTGGGGGAGAGGGTAGTTAAAAGCAAACACTTTTGAAAAGGGACAGGGTCAAAGGAGAAAATAGAATAAGTGAGGGGTGGGATAGGATGGAGGGAAATATAATTAGTCTTTTACAATATAATCACTATGGAAACTTTTTGCATAACTACACATGTACAACCTATATTGAATTGAATGACCTCCCAGTGGGGGTGGGTGAGGAAGGAGGAAGGGAAAGAATCTGGAAATCAAAGTTTTAAAAGCTAATGTTGAAAAAATTATTTTTTTACATACAACTGGGAAATAAGATATATAGGCACCAGGATATAGAAATCTATCTTATCCTACTAGAAAGTTGAGTATGATGGTAGTAGGATATAAGAGAGAACTGATTGTGGGGAGGGGTATTCAGTAGGCCACTATCTTGGGGTGGGAGGTAGGGGAAAGGTGGAGAGAAAATTTGTAACTCAAAATCTTGTGGAAATGAATGTTGAAAACTAAAAATAAATAAGTAAATTGAAAAAGAAAAAAAAGATGAGGCAAAGAAAAACCCTGATACATTCCAACTAAATGTGATTTTCCTGTCCCTTTCATGTATCTTTGATATCAATGTATATTTTTATGTGCAATTTATATTGTAATTTGTATACTAGTTATTACATCTAATCCCAGTCATTAGATTGTAATTTCCTTGATGGCAATGATATGTCTTATTTTTCTTCCTTCCACCCTTGGTAATTTTCCATATCTCAGACAGTTATTCTAATCAATCCTGTTATGTGAGCAAAGGTAAGATAAAGGAGGCAATAGCTTTGTGATGTGCAGTCTACTTTTATACTGTTTGCCTTACATCATTTTTCCATGTTCTTCTTCCTCATAAGCTTGCAATGTATTTAATGGGAACCCATTTACCCCAAACCACTGCAGTCTCAAGTTTGATTTCAGCAGTAAATTAGCCATGTATCACAAGCTAGCATTTATGTGTGTGCTATTTGCAAGGCATTGTGCTAGGTGCAAAGGAATATAAAGATGAAAATGTCCCTGGCCTCAAGGAGCTTACATTCCGTTTGGGAGGATGTGACATGTACATAGATTAGCAAATATTGTACAAAGTATGTTCAAAATAATGTAAAAAGGAAGAAATTGCTTGAGTCATTTTGTGTCCGCTGCTCTATACTTTCTCTTCTTTAGTCTTAACAATATAAAAACAAAGTTAAAAGGTGCTATATAAGTGTCAAGTATTATACTTATGAGTTATTATTATAGCCATTTTTATTGAGCTCCATATATAAGTTCTAATTGACTTGCTACAGAAGACATCTATCAGCTTTGGAATCCTGGAGAAACACACATGTTAGATTAATTTCCCCTTTGATTTTAGTCTTGTACTTAAATAAACCTTTCAGTGAAAACTTTTGTGTGACACTTCTGATATTGGATTAGATCTTGTTTTTGTTGTTGTTATGCAGATGTTTCATGATAATAGATGTAAGAGCCACTGGGTGTGTCTTGGGCATATTTTACCATTTTAAATGAATATCTCTTCTCAATTTCCCTATTGCTATTGATAGTACCATCATTCTTCATCTCACTGAAATTCACAACCTTTCAGTGATCTTTGTCACTTCCTTCTCTCTCAGATCTCCAAATTAGTTGCTAAGCTTTTTTGGTCCTGGTTGTATAACTTCTCACACATTTGGCCCCACCTCTCCAGGTCAAGTGTTTATCACCTCTCATTTGGAACTGTTGGAAGAACTGGTCTTCCTATCTCCAGTTTCTTAGTTTCCAACCTATCCTACTTATAAGATTCAAATTAATAGTCCAAAACCAAAAATGATCCTTTAACCAGCCCGACTTGAAAATCTTCAGTGGCTCCTTTTTGCCCTCAGGACAGGTGTTGGTTACATAATCACAGATAATATTGCTCAATCTTTAAGTGCTCTACCATCTGACTCCTACCTACTTCTTGCTCTTATTTCATAATACTTTTTTTCATGACTGGTATTTTCTGATCAAACTGGCCTACTATCTTTCCTTCACATATAATATTGCATCTCTAACCTCCACACCTTTGTACAAATTGTCTTTCATGCCTATGCTACACTTTCTCCTCACTTCCACTTCATAGAATACCTAATTTCCTTCACAATGAAGCTCAGGTGACAACTCATGCTCATGGTCTTTCCTATTCTTGGCGGTTATTAGTATTTTTATTTTTATTTTGCTTTTACTTTGTATATACTTTGCATTTACTTATATGCCATACATGTTTCCACACACTGTAAATTTAAGGTCCTTGAGACCAAGGATATTTTGTTTTGTTTTGTTTTGTTTTATCCCTGACATCTAGCACAATGTTTTGTGCACAGCAAGTGTTCAATTAATGTTTTTGATGTTGGGTTTTATAACTAAAATATCTTGCCTTTTGCTCCTTCCTTCCTTCCTTCCTTCCTTCCTTCCTTCCTTCCTTCATTCCTTCCTTCCTTCCTTCCTTCTTCTTCTCCTTCTCCTTCTTCTCCTGCTTTTCCTTCTCCTCTTTCTGTCTCCCTCTCCCTTCCTCTCCCTCCCTCCCTATCTTAGCACAGTGGCCACTCATAGTCCCTTCCCACTGCTGTTAGCCATGGAAGTCTTGCCTTTCTCAGCTCCTGACCTGGTCTAGTTCACTACTTTTTTACACCCCCTACCCCCAACTCATTTTATCATAAAGAACTTAGGGTAGACACTTAAATGACTTTAGTCCTTGTGCAGCTCGAAACTCCTGGCCTCAAATGATTTAGCAGCTTCAGAACCTTGTTTATTCCTAAGGAAGTAGAGTGATCATAGATGTAGATCTAGAAAGTACCTTAGAGGTCATCTAGTCCAACCAATTCATTTTATTTATGAGGAAATTGACTTGCCAGCTAATAGAGAATAAGGGCAGGACTTTAGCCCAGTCAACATCCTTATCGTTATGATTAACTTTGGGCGACATCTAGTTATGCCAACAGGTATTCAGGAAAAAAAAGTTATTTTAATATAATTGTTTAATGAAAACTGATGCCATTAAACTTTCCTGTGATCCATTGCAACACCAAAGATAATATTTACTTGGCATCAATAACTACCTTTAGCTAGACACAATTATATGTAACGAAAAAATTATTTATAATTATTATTTTTATGTCTTCCTTTCATCCATGGAAGAGTTTCCCTTTCCTTGAAGAATTTCTGTCACCAAATGGGCAAGACTCCTGAGTGATTAGACCTGATGCCAAGACGTTTATAATATGAACCAGAAGTTATCATAGCCCCCTAAAATAGAATTTAGTGATCTTAAAGTCCTGATACAATTTTAAAAGCATCACTAATTCTTTAATATTTACAGATACACCCAGAATGAAGATTGAATTTTTCTGTGCTACACTTATGTTCATACCAGTTCTCATATCTATTATTTAGAAAAAAGTCATTCATAGACTGGGGGAGGGGGGACACACTGGGATGGCTGTTTTGGGGTGGTGGGGGGAAAGAGGGGGAGAAAATATGTAACTCAAAATCTTGCGGAAATGAATGATGCAAACTATAACAAAATTTTAAAAAAAATTAAAAAAAAAAAAGAAAAAAGTCATTCATTTCAGGAAAGTTGCCTGCAGTAATTGTCACCATACTCAATGAGACATTTTTTAGGAGATCTGGGCTCTAAGTGTCTTTGATAGAACACTCTTTTTCCATTCATTAGTGTCTTAGTTGATGATTCTTTTCTTCACCAATGATTTCTTCATAGAGATGAGCATGGCACAGTTCAGCACACATAATGAACATGTAATGTTTATTGAATGAATGAATGTGGTGACATTTAATTAAATATAATCTGCTAAACTTTATAAGTTTGAAAATGGTTGTGTGAATATAAATGTTTTTGTTATTTTAAAATTTTCAATTCCCTCTCACAATGAACACTGACGTTCATGTTCAACATATATATGTTTCAGTTTTATTTCTAGAGAAATGTACTTGCTACTAGAATATTTTGCTATACAATAATTGGAATTGTCTTCAGACTTTATCAACAACTTATTTTATAGTATTCACTGATTTTTACTTTCTCTATTCTTTCAGGAAAGCCCCAGCCACCATGCTTCACTTATCTCCCTACTGTTAAATTATTTACTTCTTAAAAACCACACTAAGGAAGCTTCCACCTTGGGTCCCTATCATTCTCATAAGTAATTACCTATCTCAGAAAGGCCCCTTGATGCTTAATTCTTTCAAAATGGTTTCCTTTATAATATTACAATAATTGTATATTTTGCTTCATCATATCATTTCTTTGCCCACTTGTCTCTCTATTTACAAAGAAGTTTGGGTTTTAGGGCATTCAATGATTCTTAAATTGTTTTTTCTTTACCTGTTTTCCAGTTCTGTTCTTCCTGATCATGGATAACAATTGGCTATCTTGAGTCAGTTTGTCATGTTCTAATTTTTCCGTCTGATGACTTTATACTAATATTTCTTGT
Source organism: Pseudochirops corinnae (assembly GCA_028646515.1). NCBI lineage: Eukaryota > Metazoa > Chordata > Mammalia > Diprotodontia > Pseudocheiridae > Pseudochirops > Pseudochirops corinnae. Next base: position 4,577 of record JAQQSV010006459.1, read on the forward strand.
TGTCTCATGAAATCTTTTATTAGTGCTTGCCATTTTGTTTTTCAGGGAGTCCAATTCTTGGGTAAGCTTTTCTGCCTTCTGTTCAAATATATTTTCCTTTTAATGTTTTTCCCCTCTTAAAAGCTCCAATTTCAATTTTTTTCTTTTAAATTTTGTCCAGAAAGTCTATAGTTCTTACAGGCGAATTATTCTTTTTTCAGAAGCTCTATTCGTGTTTGCTGTGGAATTACCCCCTTCTCCTGACTTAGCCTCTTGAGTCTCTCTTAGTTCATAGTATTCCTCTATCATGTTCACTATATTCTTGTATGTGCTGATGTCTCCAGCTTCAGTTTCTTGATTAGGTCTTTGTCCTAGTGATCTGCCTCCTCTTTTCCCTTTCAGTGAGATTGGAAATTTTTGTTTGGTCATCTTATTTCTAGTTTAGATGCAATAGCCATTGAAGTACTGGATGAGGTGACTGTGAAGAGATTCTGCCTGTCTTTGAAACTCCCATCTGCTGCCTCCTTTTCTGGCATCTCAAAAGAGATGCTGACTTTAGCCCTTCTCTACTTCTTTCTCTTTGTACAATCCCCACCTACAAATTGAGTCTATCTTCTAATGTTTCTCTGAAAGTCATAATTCAGGTTTTCTAGGTCCCCTCATGTCCTTAACCAAAGGATATATGTCATGGACATGTGGATATATGTCAAAAGAGTTCAGGAACATAGTAGAAATTACACCCAAATTTACTTGTGTAAATAATGAAAATGTTCCCTATAGATATATGGGAAAACTTCTGTGAAGATGTCAGCAAAAAGCTGGAAAAGACCTCAGCTCCTTGATATCCCTTTTAAAGACAACAATGGAATTGAACAAAATATATTACAAATTAATGGAAACCCTAAAATTTATTGACACTATCTAAATATGAATAGTTTACCAGAAATAGAATGTATATTAAATATTAGGGTGATATTGGCAAAATATAATAAGAAAGCAATAAAAACCATTTAGAAAAAAACTGTAGTATGATGTCTAAAGATTCAGTCTTGGTGTCAGAAAGACTTAAATTCAGATATTGATTCTGGCACATAATATATGTATGAACATGGTCAAGTCACTGACCTTCTGATTGACCTAGGAACTCTCTTAAGATTATAAATTAAAAATAAATAGATCATCTACATTGGAAAAGGTAGTTTACATACAAAGAGTTCACCATACTGATGAAATCACAAATCAGATTTACTTTCTGGCTTTGTCTTCTTTAATGACATTTCTATTTCCTCACTCTAGTACAAAGAAGACTAAGATATTAAAGTATAAATAAGGTAGTTTCAATGTAAAACAAAATAGTTTGTTATGGAAATGTTGGTAGAACCATTCCATTTTGGGAGGGGGATAGGTGGTCTATTCATTGCTTTCTTTCTAATATCATTTTTAAGTGTTCTAGGAATGATCTGACTTAACTGATGTCTCACTTAATTAGAGTCGTTCTTCCTGGAAGCTCTTTTTAAACTTTTATTACTTTTCTCTGTTTAATGAGAATGTAACTCAAAGTCTTATGCTGTCTTTAAAAAAATAATATTTTATTTCACCCAACTACATGTAAAAACAATTTTTTTACGTTTGTTTTTAAAATTTTGAGTTCCAAATTCTATCTCTCCTTTTTTCTCCTATCCGCCTCCCTGAGATGGTAAACAATCTGATATAGGTTATACATGTGTGGTTATGTAAAACATTTTCAAGTTAGTCATTTTGTTGAAGAAAACTATAAAAAAGATCCATACACACACAATGAGAGTGTGTATAAGCATGTGTGTGTGTGTGTGTGTGTGTGTGTGTGTGAGAGAGAGAGAGAGAGAAAGCGAGAGCGAGAGAGAGCGAGAGAGAGAGAGAGAGAGAGAGAGAGAGAGAGAGAAGTTCTTTCTTTGGAGATAGATAGCATCATTCATCATGAGTCCTTTGGGATTGTCTTGGATCATTGCATTCCTGAGAATGGCTGCCATTCATAGTTGTTCATCATATAATATTACTGTTATTGTGTTCAGTGTTCTCCTGCTTCTGCTTTCTACACTCTACATCAGTTCATGTAAGTCTTTCCACATTTTTCTGAAATCATCCTGCTCATCATTTCTTATAGCACAATAGTATTCCACTAAATAGTATACTACCCTTTGTTCAGACATTCCCAATTGGTGGGCATTCCTTTGATTCCCAATTCTTTGCCACCGCAAAAAGAACTGTTAGAAATATTTTTGTAAAAATAGATCCTTTTCCTTAAAAATCTCTTTGGAATACAGATCTGATAATGGTATTGCTGGATCAAAGGATATGCACAGTTTTATAATCATTTATTTGGTCATAGTTCCAAATTGCTCTCCAGAATGGTTGGATCAGTTCACAACTCCACTAGCAATGCATCAGTATCCCACTTTTCCTACACCCTCTCCAACAATGATAATTTTCCTTTTCTGTCATATTAGACAATCTGATGGGTTTGAGGTGGTACCTCAGAGTTGTTTTAACTTGTTTCTCTGGTCAATAGTGACTTAGAGCATTTTTCATAAGACTATGCTTAGCTTTTATTTCCTCGTATGTAAACTGCCTGTTCATATCCTTTGAACATTTATTAATTTTATTCTTGTAAATTTGACCCAGTTCTTTATATATTTGAGAAAGGAGGCCTTTTTCTCAGAGATATTTGCTGTAAAATTCTCTCCCTCCCCAGCTTTCTGCTTTCATTCTAATTTTGGTTTCATTGGGTTTGTTTGTGTAAAACTTTTTTAATTTCACATAATCAAACTTATTTATTTTACAATTTGTAATGTTCTCTATATCTTGTTTGATCCTAAATTCTTCCTTTCTCTATTGATTTAACAGGATTGAAATTTCATGCTCTCCTAATTTGTGTATGGTATCACCCTTTTTGTGTAAATTATGTACCCATGTTGACCTTTTCTGGGTTTATGGTTTGACCTAGAATCTGCCATTCTGTTTTTCTGTTTTCTCAGAAGTTTTTCTCAAAGAATGAGGTTTTGTCACTAAAAGTTAGATCTTTGGGTTTATCAAACACCTAATTACTACAGTCATTTACTATAATGCATTGTGTGTCTAATCTGTTCCAGTGATCCACCACTCTATTTCTTAACCAGATTTTTTTTTTTTGATTATCACTTTATAGTACAGTTTGAGATCTGGTATGGTTAGGCCAACTTCCTTCACGTTTATTTCATTGATTCCCATGATATAATTGTTTTTTGTTCTTCCAGATGAATTTTGTTATTTTTTGTAGTTCTATAAAATAATTTCTTGGCAATTTGATTGGTATGGACCCAAAGAAATACATTAATTTAGGTAGAATTGCCATTCTTATTCACTTGACCTACCCATGAACAATTAATATTTTTCCAGTTGTTTAGATGTGTCTTTATTTGTCTGAAAAGTGTTTTGAATTTTATCCATGAAGTTCCTTGGTTTGTTTTAGCAGGTAGACTCCAAAGTATTTTATATTATTTCCAATTATTTTAAATGGAAATTTTCTATCTCTTGCTTCTTGACTTTGCTGATAATATATAAAAAGCCAATTATTTATGTTTTGTACTCTAAATTTTGTTAAGGTTGTTAATTATGTCAAGTAGTTTTTTTGTTAATTCTCTGGGATTCTCCAAGTATACCATCTGCAAAGAGTGACAGTTTTATTTCCTCATCAGTTATTCTAATTTCTTCAATTTATATATCTTCTCTTAGTGCTATAGTTAGCATTTCTAGGGGTCTTCTACCATCTTGCCATAAGATTTTGGACACATGTTTAAAATATTGACAATGGTTACTCTTTACCTCCCTTCTTAAAAAGATCAAGTGTTTGTGCCTGAAATGATTTGAGTCTCTTTGGGTGTTCTTATATTAATAGCTTTCCAGTTTGGAAAATTCTCCAATGGTATTTTTTTTCCCTTTTTCCATATCTTTTTTATACTGAAGATACTTTAATAATTCCATATTTTTTCCACATTATTATTCCAATTTGCAATATTTTGGTCTTTCCTCTTAGGAGCTGGTTATTTGTCTGTCTATTAAAAAATGACTTCCATGTTGGCAAGCAGTTATTTTTAACTTATAAAGATAGCTAGTTTCACACTCCTGTGATGTTATATGGTGTTCAACTTGTCAATTAACTCTCAGCCTCTTCTAGACAAAAAATATATATATATATTCATAATCTTTGGGAAGCTTTTTTTTTGAAGTATAGAAACTTTTAATTTCTTCTATATTTTGACCTTCACCCATAGTTTCTAAAATCTTTCTTTTAGTGTTTTGTTCACCTGCACTTTGAAAATTACATAATACATTGTTTCAGTTTGGAACATCTCTGAAATCTTCACAAAATTTCATTATATCCTTATTCTCTGAACCAGATGTTGGTACATAAGCTATAATTATCTTAATGGGGGTCTTTTTGCTTAAGCTCATCATGATCACTATAAAGTGAAGTGATCAGGTATTTCATAAAGCTTCTTGTTGCCAGTGGATACAGGAGAAAATTGATTCTGCCACCTCCTTTATTTGGGTCTCCAAAGAAAACATGTGAGGTGTCCTTATATTTAATGGAAATTTGTTTATATCCTCTTATTTCATTTATGATGAAAATATCAATATTGTTTTCATTTGCTTCCTCCAGAACAGGAATTCTTAATCCTTTCTTCTTTTTTGGGGGGGAGGGGGTCATGAATTCTTAACCTTTTTTTTTTTTTGGTTCATGGATCCCTTGATAGTCTGTTAAAGCATATGGACACCTTCTCAAAAGAAGAGTTTAATAGAAGAAAATGCTATATTTCCATAGTAAGTTAGTGAAAATAATGTTATGAGATAGAGTAAAGATGGTAGAATGAAAGCTAGCTATTTTGCCTTAGCTCTTTTATACCCTCCTCTACAAAAATATATAAGAGTACCAGGGAGAATTCTGATAGGGGAAACCAAGAAAAAAAAAGTCACAGTGAATCCTTTTTCCAGTACAAAGCATCTTAAGAAAATAGAGAGCTCTGTAGACACTGTGGTAGGGAATGGCCAGTAGCATAATGCAGTGACCTTAGCACAAAACACAAAGAGACAGATCAGCAGAGAGCCCAATGCCCAGAAACAGTAAGGAGCCTGAGTACCTGGGTAGAAAGAGATCCCATGGGGCAGAGTCAAGGTGGTGGCATAGAAGCAGGAAAACTCCTTTGCTCCCCCCATAACCACCTCAAATACCTATAAAATGTGATTCTAAACAAATTTTAGAGTTCTAGAACCCACAAAGTGACAGAGAGAAACAAATCTCCCACTGAAGGCAGCCCAGAAGGCAGACAGGAAAGGTCCATCACAGCATGCAGGGAGCTGAGCCCAGCCCTGCATTTTTATCCCCAGGGCAGACCTGACCAGCCACAGCTGGAACATTTGAGAGAGTGGATCACCAGCAGCTGTGGCAGTTTCCAAAAATATGAACACATAAATGCCAAAGACAAAGTAAAAGGTCAGTAGAACTCTGCTGGATCTGGGGGAGCTGAGACACGGTCCAACCATAGCTCCCAGAGCAAGAAGTGGCAGAAGCGGAAGCCCTGCAGCTGCCTCCACATGGCTGCTTCAGATCTTCTGGCCTGCAGATCATAGGGAGGTCAAGTGACCATTCAGAGGCTAAGCACACTTGCCTTAACCTGTCTAGATCTGGATTGCAGACTTGGGTGGTGGTCCTGGGGTGTGTGACCAATGAGCCAAAGCTGGTGGGGGCTATAGAGACAGAGCCCTCCTAATAGCTCCAGCAGCTATGAAAACCACGGTGATTTGGGACAAAGCTTTGCCCTCTGGAAGCAAAGTTCTACTGTGGCAAAGAGCTCAAAAGGCAAGTAATTGACCGGCAAAATAAGGAAGCAAAACAAACACAGCAATCCAACTTTAGATTACTTTATTGGGGACAAAGAGAACCAAAGCTTGGAATGGGAGGGAGACAACACAGTCAGAAATCCTGCTCCAAAAGCTTCCAAAAAAATATGAACTAGTTACAAGCCATGGAGGAGTCCAAGAAGGATTTTGAAAATCAAGTAAGAGAAGTGAAGAAAAATTGGGAAGAGAAATGAGAATGAAGCAAGAAAATCATGATAAGAGAGTCAACAACCTGACTGAAGAAAATAACACCTTAAAAAACAGACTAACTCAAAGGGCAAAAGAGGCCCAAAAAGCCAATGAGGAGAAGAATGCCTTAAAAAGCCAAATTTGCCAGATGGAAAACGAATTTCAAAAGGTCACTGAAGAGAATAATTCCTTCAGAATTCGATTGGAACAAATGGAAGCTAATGATTTTATGAGAAATCAAGATACTATTAAACAGATCCACACAAATTAAAAAATAGAAGCCAATGTGAACTATTTCACTGGAAAAACCACTGACCTAGAAAAAGAGATCCAGGAGAGACAATTTTTAAATTATTGGACTGCCTGAAACCATAATCAGAAAAAGAACCTAGAAATCATCCTTCAAGAAATTCTCAAGGAAAATTGCCCCAATATTTTAGAACCAGAGGACAAAATAGAAATTGAAAGAATTCACTAATCACCTCTTGAAAAAGATCCCCAAAAGAAAACTTCTAGGGATATTATAGCCAGGTTCCAGAGTTCCCAGATCAAGGAGAAAATATCACAAGCAGCCAAGAAGAAATAATTTGAATATTGTAGAAACACAATCAGGATAACACAGGTTCTAGTAGCTTCTAAATTAAGGGATCAAAGGGCCTAGAATATGATATTTTGGAGATCAAAGGAGCTAAGATTAAAACCAAGAATCACCTACCCAGAAAAACTGAGTATAATGCTTCAGGGGAAAATATGGTCATTCAATGAGGTGAAGGACTTTCAAGCACTCTTGATGAAAAAACCAGAGCTGAATAGAAAATTTGACATTTAAATACAAGAAGCATGAGAAGGTAAACAGAGAAAAGAAATCATCTTATCAAAGTTGAACTATTTACATGCCTACATGGAAAAAATGATAATTGTGATTTATGAAACTTTTCTCAGTATGCGGATAGTTGAAGAGAATGTAAATGTGTACATATATATATGTATGTATGTATGTATGTATACAGACATATATATGTCTATATAAGAGGGTATATATTTGTATGAATACATATGTATGTGTGAATATATGTGTATAGGTATAGATCGACAGTGTGCACAGTATCAATTGAATAGGAAAGGCTGATATTTAAAAGGTGAAATTGAGAGGAGAGAGAAGAATATAGTGAGAGGAGATGGGGAGGAACAGAATGGGATAAATTATCTCATATAGAAGAGGCAAGGGATAACTGTTACAATGGAGGGGAAGAACAGGAAGGCAAAAGGGAATGGGTCAACCTTACTCTCATTGAATTTGGCTTAGGGAGGGAATGACATACACACTAAATTTGTATTGTCTCCTACAGGAGACTGGAGGAGAAGGACATGAGAGAGGGGATACTGGTGAGGAGAGCAGGTTGGGAGGGACAGTAGTTAGAAGCATACACTTTTGTAAAGGGACAGGGACAAAGTAGAGAACAGAACAAGTGGTGGGCAGGATAAGATGGAGGGAAATATAGTCAGTCTTTCATAATATGTCCACTATGGAAATGTTTTGCATAACTACACATGTGCAACCTATATTGAATTGCTTATCTTCTCAGTAAGGGTGGGTGATGTGGGAGGAAGGGAAAGAATCTGGAATTCAAAGTTTTAAAATAAAATATTTTAAAAATATTATTATTATTATTATTTACATGCAACTAGGAAACAAGATATACAGACACTAGAGTATGGAGATCCATCTTGCCCCACCAGAAAGTCAGAGGGGGGCTGGAGGGGTATATAGGAGAAAGTAGATTGAGGGAGTGGGTATACAGTAGGCTCACTGGTTTGGGGTAGTGGGTAGGGGAAAGACAGGGAGAAAATTTGTAACTCAAAATCTTGTAGACATGAATGATGTAAACTAAAAATAAACATAAAAGTTAATTAAAAAAAAGAGATCCAATGGTACCTTCTACCAGCATAGGAAGCAGTGATGGATACCATCTGGTAGCTCTGTCACCTATTATTTAGTTCTGGGTTATAATTCTAAGGGAGAGAGTAATTGTCATGGTCACAAAGACCAGGGACTCTGCCTTTGTAAGGAGAAAGGAACAATTTCCAGAACCATAGTTGTGGGACTATGAGCACAAGAAGAGAGTGGAGACTCAGTTCCAAACTGTAGCCCTGCACATAAGCCAGCAATAAAATAAACCAGGACAAGATATCAAAACCGAATGAGACTCAGTAGTTCATTAATTCCAAACCTGCATAACCTCCAAGCAGGCTAACTGTTATTAAATCCCAAAATCCACAGATCCTAACCAGGTCAGAATTTTTTAGGCTGGGTCTGGGTTGGGGGGGGGGTGGGAGGGCAGATTGAGCTGCAAAAATTGCAGAGAGAAATAAAAGACAAAAGTTCTGGTTAGACAACCCACTCCCTAGACGAGAGTAGAGGCCAAAACTAACATAAAGTTCAAAATCAAGAAATACTCAGGAAATATGAGCAAACAAACTAAAAAAAAACAAAACCTTATCATAAAAAAACTAGAGAATAGGGGGGCAGAGCCAAGATGGCAGCATAGGAGCAGCAAGAAATTGCAGCTCTGACACAGCCACATCAAATACCAAAAAAATATGACTCTAAACAAATTCTAGGGCTCTAAAACGCACACAGATATATTTCCTGCTGAAGGCAGCTCGGCTCAAAGTGCCCATTTCAACTCTGAGAGCAGAAACCAGCCCAGCCTGAAACAATGGTTTTTCCCCCAGGGGCAGCTGGATAAGCCAAACCCTGCCATGGCTGGAGCTTCAGGAGAGCAGATCTGCGACAGCTGTGGTAGTATCCAGAATTATCCAGCCATAAGAAAAAAGGACTCAGGTTAATGGAACTTGGCTAAAAACTAGGGAAGAAAAGCAGGTCTGGCCAAGCCGCCTCCAGGGCAAAGAAGCAGAGAGTGGAGGTTCTTCACCAGCCTCCACATTGCCACTTCAGAGCTCCTGGCCTGCAGACATCAGGGGGGCCAAGTGATCATTCAGAGGCCAAGTGCTCTCCCGTTGAACGGCCTGGATCCGGATCACAGTCCTGGGTGGTGGTCCTGAGGTTTTTTTTTTCAGTGAGCCAGAGCTAGGGAGGGACTCAGTAGCCTCCTAAAAGCCCCGGCAGCTGGGAAAACCCCAGTGATTTGGGACAGAGCTGTTCCCTTTGGAAGAAGAGTTCCACAGAACTAAAAAAAAAAACCAGAAAACAAACAAACAAACAAAAAAAGCAAACCATTGAATGGCGACCATGAATAAGCATAGGAAGCAAGGTAAGAACAGCAACCAAACCCTAGATTCCTTCTTTGGGGAGAAGAAGGAACAAAGCAGGGAAAGGGAGGAAGACAACACAGTCAGAACTCCCATCCCAAAAGCTTCCAAGAAACATGAAGATTGCCAAAAAGCTAGAGATCAGCTGAAGAAAGATTTTGAAAACCAAATGAGAGAAGTGGAAGAAAAATTGGGAAGAGAAATAAGAATGATGCAAGAAAATCATGAAAAGAGAGTCAACAACCTGAATGAAGAAATTAACACCTTAAAAAATAGATTAACTCAAATGACAAATGAGGCCCAAAAAGCCAATGAGGAGAAGAATGCCTTAAAAAGTC
>JAQQSV010006460.1:0-14270 GCA_028646515.1 Pseudochirops corinnae
CATATGTTTGGATCTGTTTAATAGTATCTTGATTTCTCATAAGTCATTTGCTTGCATTTGCTCCACTCTAGTTCTGAAGGAATTATTCTCTTCAGAAAGCTTTTGAGATTCTTTTTCCATCTGGCAGATTTGTCTTTTTAAGGCATTCTTCTCCTCACTGGCTTTTTGGGTCCTCTTTTGCCATTTGAGTTAATCTATTTTTTAAGGTGTTATTTTCTTCAGTCAGGTTGTTGACTCTCTTATTATGATTTTCTTGCATCATTCTCATTTGTCTCCCCAATTTTTCCTTTACTTCTGTTACTTGGTTTTCAAAATCCTTCTTAGGCCATTCTGTGGCTTGTAACCAGTCTCCATTTTTCTTGGAAGCTTTTGGTGTGGGAGTTCTGACTGTGTTGTCTTCTGCCTGATCCGTGCTTTGATCCTTTTTGTCCCCAAAAAAGAAATCTAATGTTGGATTGCTGAGCTTTCTTTGCTTCCTTTGCCTGCTCATGTTGCCAGTCAGTTGCTTGACTTTTGGGCTCAGTAGTAAAACTCTACTTCCAGAGGGAAGAGCTCTGTCCCAAATCGCTGGGATTTTCGCAGCTGCCGGAGCTATTAGGAGGCCACTGCCATCTCTGCAGCCCCCTCTAGCTTCGGCTCACTGAAAGTGCACCTCAAGACCACTACCCAAGACCGCGATCCGATGCAGGCAGCTCAAGGCAAGAGCACTTAACCTCTGAATGATCACTTACCCCCGCTGCAGTGTGCAGGCCAAGAGCTCCGAAGCAGCCATGTGGAGGTGGTGGCACGGCCGCCGCTTCTGCCACTTCTAGCTCTGGAGGCAGTTGGCCAGACCCTCTCCCCAAAATTTAGCTGAGTTCCACTGACCTTTCACTTTGTCCTTAGCTCTATGGGTTGGTAATTCTGGAAACCACCACAGGTGCCAGTGATCTGCTCTCCTGAAAGCTCCAGCCAGGGCTTCTCCTGGATGGCCTGGGGCTGAAACCCCATCAGGCTGGGCTCTGCTCCCAGTGCCCTGCGATGAGCCCTTTCCTTCTGTCCGCCGGGCTGCCTTCAGTGACAGCCTCGTTCCTCTGTCATTTTATGAGTTCTGGAGCTCTAAAATTTGTTGAGAGTCATATTTTCTAGGTATTTGAGGGAGTTATGTGGGAGCCATGGAGTTCTCCTGCTTCTGTGCCACCCTCTTGACTCCGCCTCCCACGTGTTTATGATTGATACGTTTTTTTATGTTACCCTAGTGTTTTCACATTCCGTTCTCGTTGGGCATTCGTCCCTTATGATCAGCAGTGATTTTGCTTGTTTTATCTTTTCCGTTTATGGTTAGAATCATTATGTGTGTTGTTTTCCGGATTCTGCTTCCTTTATTTTGCATAGGTTCATGTAGCATATCCTGTAATTCTCTGTATTCATTTTGTTTGTTGTTTTATTAGTGACCCAGGAAAATACTGTTACATTTGAATACCACGATTTATTTCTCAATTCCCTGATTAAGGGGTATCTTCTTTATTTACGTATCAGCGCTACTGTGATTAACATAAAATTGGACCTTAAATATAGGATATTTACCATGTGCTTCATATATCTGTGTGTACTCTCACGTAATCTCATCCTAAGAAAATCAAAGCCATTCACTCTGAGTCCCTTCTTCTCACCTCACAACCCCTCACATCATGACCCCCTCCCATCTCCTCTTTTATGCTCATCTTGGGATCAAGAGGTCAACCTTCTGGTGTTTTCTTCTGCCTCCTGTGCTGGGTCATACGCACTTTATTCCTGCTTTGCCAACTACCTTCTGGGTACGTCGGGACGGAATGTCACAATGGTGCTGTATGCTCAGCATGTCAGAAATGAAATTGTTAGCTCCACTTCCACTGTCCCCCCAACCCCATTCCAGACTTGGTTCTTACTTTTCAGGGTGCCAGCATCCTTTCAGCTGCCCAGTTTTGCCACCTTATTTTCGCATCACGCTACTCACTCCACACATTGAAGAACTTGCCAAGTACCATAATTTTTTTTATTCCCAAATAGCCCTGGAATCCATACATTTCTCTTCAGTTTCATAGTTGTCACTATATTTCAGGCCCTTCCCTCCGCTTGGCAGTTGTCACTGTTATTTCCCTGTTCCTAAGCTTAGCTTCATTTCTTCCTCTTCCCCATCTCCTCTGTTTCCCATCCCTGTTCCTCACATCGACTCCCTTATGTCTGTAATCTTCCTCCTCATGTGCCTCTTGGAATTGCTTGATTTCCTTCAGATTTCAGCTCAGAGCATTTTCTGGTCCCGCCAGTGGGTAGATAGCATGCCTCTCCATCAGCTAACTTGTGTTCACCTTGTGTCTTGGCCATGTATCTCTCTGTGTACACGACTGTCTTCCCTATTGAGAGTGGAAGAACTTTGAGCCCAGGGGCTGCGTCATATTTGTTCTTGTTTTCCCATATCTTATTCTAGTGACTGGTACTGTGCGGAATTCAATGTGTTGATTGATTCAAGTGGCTTGACTTTTAAGGGAGTTTCATGGTGAGTCCTTTCATAAAATTAATTATCATCTTCTGATTTTTGTATTCCTCTTTCTTTTTACATGTTATAAAAGGGATAAGTACTCACAAATAAAGATTATCGTGGGCTGGGAAACAGGAACACTTCTTGGTAGCTATCCTGGTGACATCTGCTTACTTCTGAGACCCTTTGCAGTCCTGAGATGATATAAGTCCTTGACCTTTTCCGGTGTTCTCTTTTCCTTTATAAATAATTTGTGAAATGCATTTCCAAGGAGTGTACATTATTGAGGTGTTCTTACACATACTATATTGATCTGATATTGTAACTGTATATTTTTAAGATCTGTATGTATAGCTGAATATACAAAACTGGCTCCCTTCTGTTATGATATTGCAGACACTACAGTTAATTTGGTCTTTGTCTCTCTTTTCCCTTTGTCCTTTTCATAATATCATATACTCTCTCAGAAACTGCAAAAATACGTTTCCTGGGTGGCATGATTTTTTAAAACTATAACCCATTTTGAAAAGAATACTGAAAGGTATCTTGGTCGGCTTATAATCGATTACCACGGTTTCTTACTGGATTACTTACGGGTACATTTATTCTCAATTATGAGAAGATCCTAAGGAATTACATAGGAGAGATTTTTAAATTACATAATTTATGAATCACTATTTTAAAAATCTTTTTAGTACATGTTTTGCATTAAAAAGTAATTGCATATATTTAAGACTGGAAGAGTGTTAGCATAGTGCAGTCACTTCATTTTATAGAGGAGTCACCGAGGCCCAGAGAAGTCAGATAGCTCCAGTAAATAGCCTGCCCACTTCCAGCTCATGTCTTGATCTAAATTCTTACCTTACAGTCGCTGAGAATTTGTTCTAGTCCCCTTCTGCCAGATCTCTGTAGAGAAGGTGTGATGTCCCTCTGTTCTCAAAGCTGTTAGGTCCAAGCTTGGTCTGTATAGATTTCAGCCTTCATTTTTAATAGTTTCTTATGAATTGCTTTCTGTCCCTTGGATTTCCCTCTGCTTCCTGCCAGAGAACTCTCACTTATAACTAAAAATTTTTTTAATACAAAGAAAGGACTGAGGAAAGACACAGAGGGATGAATTTGGCTTATGACAGTGACATGCAGACATTGTTCTTACTGAGAAGCTATTCTTCAGTAGTAACCACATTCTTGGTGTTGTGGAGCTGTTAACGCCATATGCTCACGTTTTGATTTCCAAATGTAAATGAAAATGAGAAACCCTGCATTGTACTCTGAGTCTTTTAGAATTGGAAGAGACCTTGGGGCAGGCATCTAGTATAACTTAAGAAACCAGCTATCATGAACATCCCTGCAATTTTCATATGAGGGGGAACCCACTGCCTCGTGAGGCAGTCTGTCCTACTTTTGACAGCTCTAATTGTTGGAAAGATTTTGTTTATATCAAATTTAAATTTGCCTCTTTGAATTTTCTTACTGTTTCTGGTTCTGTGCTTTGGGACCAAACAGAATTGGGATAACCACATTCACAAGCAACAGTCCTTCTGTACTTGTGCACAGCTAGTGATGCAGGCCAAACACTCCCTGTTCTCAGTCATTCTTCGTGGGATGTTGATGTAAGGTCTTTGGCCATCCTGGGTTGCTTCTCTCTTGAAGCTTTATAGCTTATTCTTTTCTAAACTCTTGACTTCCAGAATTGAATAAAATACTGTAGCTGTCTTTTGACCAAGTCATGGTACAAAGGGACTGCTGTCTTACTTCTGGAAGGTGTGATAATCTTAGGATTCTCAGGTACGTTGGTGTTGGTGCAAAGGATAGAGCGATGGAATTAGAGTCAGGAAGGCCAGCGTTAGACTCTGTGTGACCCCAGACAGGTCACATAGTCGCTCTCAGTCTGTTTCCTTATCCATACAATGGGGATGAAGCCCAGTGATCCCAGGACCATTGAGAGGACCGACTGACAGAGCACAGCTTTGCAGCCTTCCTTCAGACATGGTCTTGCTAGAGCCTGTTCTTTCCAGTTTTTGTCTTTGATTTCCTTGATGTTTTTGGCCTTTTACTCCTTCAGATTGTGTATCTTGTTACAATTTACATTGCACAATTTATTGCCTCTGCATCGCATTTGTTTCTCTCCTCTCTGCCTTGGTCTTTCTCATGGATTTATACCTATGAAAAATGTTCCATCCAAAGCAGAATGTCTTGTCCGTGTGTCTTCCAGGAGTCGAGTGTTTCCCATGCCCATCAGTTACGTAAGAGAGACCTGGGACCTTTGTTCAGCCTTCTAATTATTAATGTCAGATGAAGTGTAGAACAGGTCTGGCTTTTGCTGCTGTCATGGAGGGTATCGAGTAAAGAGTACTAATGCAAGAGGCACTTTATCAATGATGACATCCTTTAGAGCAGAGCTGTCAAACTTGAGGCAGTTGACTTACGTTAAAATATAATTGGGAAATATTTAACAGAATAAATAGCACAGCAAAGGAAGTTAATTTATGGTTATCTAGTAACTCTAGAGCCGTCTGGGGTTATTTCTGTTTGAGTTTTGTATCACTGTTCTAGATGCCCTTTTTCTTGTGCCATGTACTGATTGCATCAAATCCAAGGCAGTACTGAAAAGCATATAGCTTTAGAACATCTCTTTCATATGAAATGACCTTACCTTCTCAGTATGCTAATCAGTGTTGCAAAACTTAAATAACTTAATTATGTTATTTATTATATATATTTATCTGCTGCTGTTGACCTCCCCTGGCTCCTGTTCTCCCTCTAACCAGAGTTTCCACCTTCCCTCTTCTCCTCCCTCCTGGTGGTGGTTTGATGATAGTTAGTGGATCAAAAGGGCGACAGGGTTTTCCTCATTCATCTTTTTCTGGGGACCTCTCTCTGCCACCCCTTTTCCCATTTCGTATCTGCCTTCTTCCTGCCAGTAGTTTGGAGCTAGGGAAAATACTACTTCTGTGTCTTCTAGGAAAGGATTTTGTGGTGGTGGTATTTGGGGCGGGGGAAAGGGGGCCGTAGAGAGATGATTATTAGGCCCTGTTTTTGTGCTGGGACTTTAGCTGAAAAGAGAGAACTCGTGTTAGAAAGTGAATATTTTGTCACTGAAACTGGTTGTAAATTATTGGATTTCATTGCAGTTTTTAAGAAGGTACCATCATGTATTATTAGGTCCTTACAGGCTGCACTGGAGATCCAATCATGAAAATGTTTGGTTTTCTAGACAAAAGACTTGAAAATCAACTTTTGGAGCCTACTGTGTACTGTTTGTATATTAATTGCATAGTATGACAAAGGGAGAAACAGTGGGAAAGAGGCTGCTGTTATTTAAGTAAGTCTAAATCCTTGTCCTCCCCAGATATTTCTTTTGGCCTCTCTGCTCCTTTTCCTTGTCTGTAAGTTCCTTCTTATCTCCTAGAACTCGGTCCTGACAGTTTGATGCCCTGCTGATAGTGCTTTACTGTGAGCCGTTGTCGCTGGGCATTAACACAGCCCAGTGTTTCCCCACAGTCCACCGCACTGATTGATTGTCCCAACAGCTGGGTTGAGTAATTTGTGGATGATTTAACTCTTTAATGGAGCTAGACTCCTTTATTCCACCACTGTCACATGGGAATTGAATACAAATAACCTGTTAAGACAACTCAAAGATAAGATTAATGGGTTTAATCATGTAGCTGCCAGGGAAAATGTGCTTACTTATTGGACTTTCTGGTATAGATAAAGAACGGAGTATTTTTGGAGAGAGTAGGAGATATTGACAGTAGAGGAGATTGTTGGAAAGGGAATTAAAATGCTGTCTGCCACATATGAGATGTTTTCTACACATTTCTCTTGCTTCTTTTCGTAGGATTTGGACGAGGGAGAGGGAGAGGGGCAGGGCGTTTCTCATCCCAAGGTATGGGGTAAGTATCAGTTTTCCAGCCTGACTCTTATTTCCTTTACCCATCTTACTGTTACTGGTTCATTTCTGGCACAGGTACTTTTTATAATTGTCAATATTCGGGTTATATTTCATTCCTATGAAAAGATTTGATACAGGAGAATAGTACAAATATGAGTTTCATTAAGGCAATTTAAAGATATCTGGTTAAATTCAGTGAGTGTAATTGTGTATTAACGAAATGCAATGTTACGAAACTGAATGAATGTGGGTTTTGTTTTTGTTTTGAGAGGGATACTATTAGAAGTAAAAGGAAATGGGACCTTTCCTATACCAAAGTAGCCGGACTTGAACATTTTAGAATTTTAATGTTGGAATTTTATCTTTACTTTTCAATTCTTTTCAAATCCTAGGACATTTAACCCTGCAGACTACACAGATTCTTCAGCCACCGATGGCTTTGGGACAAAACCAGA
This sequence comes from Pseudochirops corinnae, assembly GCA_028646515.1. NCBI lineage: Eukaryota > Metazoa > Chordata > Mammalia > Diprotodontia > Pseudocheiridae > Pseudochirops > Pseudochirops corinnae. The sequence continues at coordinate 6,848 of JAQQSV010006460.1, forward strand.
AGTTTGGGAAGCCGGCCAGAATGATACAGATGATGGACCGGGTAGGATTCTCCAAAAAGAACTAAGCTGTAATAAAAGGCCCCAGTCAGAGACATTTTTAAAGTACTTGAGATGGATTATTTTTATAGTACTGAAAATCAGTGTTCGTATATGATCATGAAACTAAAGAAACCAGACAGATTATTGGCAGTAGTTTTTGAAATTAGAAATGAAATGCAAAAAATTTAGAACTTAATTTTTGTTTATAATCCTGAAAGACGGACTGTTTAAGATAATTCTGATTTTGCTAAATTTTGTCCCCCAAAAGTTCCTGATAATATTCAGGTGGTCTGCAGCCTATAATACTTTTTTTTCTACTTGGAACTAAATTACTCTTTATCAAATACCAGATCATAATCTTACAGGGTACAGTTTTGTCCTTAAGCCCTTTGGGAGATCATACAAACTGTGAATTACTGGTTTTTTTCTAGCAGTGTTTATAATTGTGTTGTCGTTTTAGGAATACATGGATACAAGGTTGAAAATAGAGATGTTAGTAATTAAATGGTTTTTAAGTCATAGACAATTAACGAAAACTCAAATGTACAAAATTCCTCACAATTCAGAATTATCTCTTTCCCAATAGTCCTGCTTGGTAGACAGCAAAAATAGAGTTTTCTAGAATTAAGATGATTCGTTTAAAGGTAAGGGAATTTAAGTGCTTAAGTATTTGATACCTTGTCTATAACGTAAATTTAGTAAGTACTGTAATGCAAAGATTTCATATCGTCTCAAATCAATCCACAGAAGCGGCACAGAGTAGACATAATCTTGTTTAAGACCTGCTAAGCAAAATTTAGTTTGGACTCAAAGATAGCAAACCAAAATTTGACATTTAATTTTATTTTTATGTATTGTTCTTATAAAAAGTTTGGGCCATATTTGCTTTATCAAAGCCAGAACAAAAGTTTAGAATACAAATCTATTAATTCTAATGAGAGTACATAACCACTTGATTAAAAAAGAAAGAATCCGTGTGTTAGTGGAATTAATTTAAAATGAACATTAATTTAATTTAATTTAAAATGAACAAAAAGTGATTTATCTTTATGATAGTTCAAATTTTATCTAGGATAAAGTTGATTATTTTAATTTTCTTTTTATTATAACCATTTTACATGTTTGGGGGGATTTTTTTCACCCTGAGTAAAGTTATACAATTTTTTTCTCTGTTTGCTTCATTGAGTCTGTAACAGTGTTGAGCCCAAAATGTAATTAAGTGCTTTTTTCCTAGGTAAGATCCCTTACAAGTTATTGGATATTAGAAATATATAGTCTTCGGAGAAGAAAGCCAGAGTGAATCATAGCTATTAAACTCTTGTTTACTGGGAAATCTGTTACAACATTCCATAAATTAAAAAAAATTTTTTAAATGAATTCTGTAAGTTAGAATTTAAAGACCTTTTTGTTTTTGTGAGTTATGCCCAACAGTATTTATTTCTATTAGATCAAAACATAAATTAAAAAAATATTCAACAATAACTATACTTTTTGATGGAAAACGTCTTTTGTAAATTAAAAAAATGAGCAGGAATGTCAGTATTATTTTTTACGCATTTTTGTAAATCTATACCGTTTTTCATATATAGGCTTAATGGAAAACTTCCAGATTCTAATCTTCTTCTGCATTTTATCTTGTCATAAATTGTTTTGGTATATGAAGAAGATTCTTAATATTATTACGAAAATAGTTTTGACCTTCTGGAGGCCTTAAGAAGGATCTGGGAACCTCTAGGAATCTACCAACTACACTTTGAGAATTACAGGTTTCCAAGTCAGAACTGTTTGATGTGATCAGGGAGGAAAGTGAGGAGGCAATGCTTTCTAAAAAGTCTGTAGTTCTTCTGAATTGGTGGCCTCGGGTGGTCTTTTAGGTCTCATTTCCCTTTGTATTGAATTTATTAGAGATGCAGCAAGAGATATTAGGATAAATCAAAGTATTTTAAAGGCACATAAGTTTACATTGAGGCACAGATCTTTAACTGGAAGGCGCTGCACAGGTATTTAATCCAGCTTGCTGATTTTACAGGTGTGGAAACAAACACCCAAGGTCACTGGCAACAGAGTAGCTTGTTCTCTGACAGCTGCACGCACCAGTTCTTCTCAGCATTCTGTGATTTGGACTTAAGGGCAGCTAGGCAATGTTTTATTGGCTCCTCACTTATCTCAGCTTTCAACACAGTATTAGCCGTTTGAGGTCTTCCTCTTGGTGAAGAAACTAAAAGCAAAATTAAGGTCGAGTAAGCTTGCCTTCTTTTTTCATCTGATGTTATCCCTTCTACGCCCAATCAAAATTCCATCTTTGGTCCTTGTCTTTTCGTGAATATAGCTAAAATAATGCCTTTTCAAAAAGTATTTTTTATTGACTGTTTGTTTTTTTCACTCACATACATTTCCTATTTCATACTTTTTTGCTGTCTCAGAAAGCTCTTCCTTTATGTAACAGTACACAAAAGAGAAGGAAAACCATTCAGCAAAATTAGCCAACGTATTGAAAGCTTCTGGCATTCCACATCCAGAGAAGGCTGAGAGGCGCCTTCTCCTGTCTGCTCTCAGAGGTCGAGCTTGTAAATGATAATATCACCGCATTGGGTTTCACTTTTGATGATTTTCTTTTTTTCAATTTATGTTGTTTTCATTGTGTGTATATATTTCCTGGTTCTGCTTTCTTTTCTTTGTGTCATTTCATAGGAGTTCCCATGTTTCCCTCCACTGTTCATATTCGTCATTTTTATATCATTATATGTACCAGGATTGTTCAGGCCCAGTCGATAAGGATTTGCCTTGTTTCCCGCTTTGATACAAAAACATGCTACCACAGACATTTTGATGAATGTTTGGTCTCCCTTTGTCTTCATCTAGACTTGTACCTAGGAGGGAGATCTCTGTGTCAGAGAGTAGAAGTTTTTGTTCTTTGCTTAGTATGATTCCAAATTGCTTTTCAGAGTGGTCGGACCGCTTCACAGCTCCAACCCACAGTTGTTAGAATGCTGACTGTGCATAATCCTATTGCGTAATCCTATTTGTGTTCATCATTCCCATCCTTTATCATCTTTGCCTAAGTACAGGGTATGTGCCTGAAAAGTCGGATTTTGATTTCCATTTCTCTTATTAGTTATTTTATTCACACTTTTAATTAATTAAGCATTTTTAAAGGTCCTATCTGCCATATTCCAGACCCTGTTCTAAGTTCCAGGAATACAAAGGCATAAATGAAACAGGCCCTGCCCTTTAGGAGCTTAGGTTCTAACTGGAAGAGTGAACATGTGAATGAATATATGTGTGTACTCAATACATTTTTTAAAAAAATAATTCTATTTTCCCCCTAATTACAATGCTAAAACTATTATTAACATTAAAAAAGTTTTGAGTTCCAAATTCTTTCCTTTCCTCCCATCTCCTTGATACAGCATGCAATCTGCTATAGTTTATAGATGTGCCATCATGAAAAATGTTACTGTAGTAGTAATTTTGAACCAAAAAAAAAGAATGAAAAGTTTTAAATTAATACAGAGTAGCTCTGGAATGGAAGATCAGGAAAGGTTTCACATTTTAAAAATTATATTTGGCCTGAATTTTAAAGGAAATAACGGATTTCAGAGACATGTCAAGAGTATTCCAATCACAGGCCTGGAGAGAGAGATGGAGCCCCTTGTGTGCTGAACTTTAAGCAGGCCGTTGTAGCTGGGAGGGGAATTATGTGTAAGAAGAGCTGTAAATGTGAAGGTTTCAGATTGGATCCTAGAGGTCATTGAGAGCCATCAGAATTTATGAAGTAGGGAAGTGTTATGATGAGACCTCTGCTTTCTAAGAATCACCTGTCAGCCATGTGAAGGGTAGGTTGGACTGGGGAGAAAAGTGAGATAGACATATTAAAGGCTTTCAAGTAATCCAGGAAAGAGGTGACGAGAACCTCAGACAGCACGGCTTTGTGAGCATAAAGAAGACAACATGCACAAGAGATGGGAATGACGAGGTCTGGCAGTTGATAAGACATGTGGCATGAAAAAGACTCGGGGGACACTGGGTTTGTGAGATCTGGTGGCTGGTTGTGTTCTACGTTGAGGGGCCTGTGGAGTTTGAGACACTCACCGGATGTCAGGTTTGAAATATCCGCTAGGCGATCAGTGATGTGAGACTAGGGATAACTGTAGATCTGGGGTCATCTGCGGACCATGGAGCCCGTGAGGGCTGGTCAGGCCAACAGGTGGAAGAATGTAAAGAGACAAAGAAAAGGGCCTGGGGTGCTTAGGGCACTCTAAGTTAGTGGGTCTGATACTGTTCATTGCTGTTTCCCTTGTTTCTTTTTAAACTTTTCACCCCCTCTGATGACATATTTATGGTGGAAAGGTTTTAGAAACTGTCAGTTACCATCTCTATGTGAGTGAGTCTGACCTCCAGCTCTGGCAGCTGCCTGTTGGATGTCTGTAAGTGGATGTCTGAGCTCAGGCTCAGACTGAACTCATCATTCTCCTCCCAAACCCTCACTTCTTTTGAGCTTCCATCTTAATATTGCAAGTGCCACTGGCCTCTACTCACTCCCTCTTACACCCCATGTGGAGTTTGTTGTCAAGTCCTGTCAGTTTTGTGTTGGTGACTGGACTGTTGCAATGGTCTCCTGGCTGGTCTCCCGTACCCTCTCACCTTCCGTATCCCATGTCATCCTCCACTCGCCTGTCAGATTGATCTTCCCAAAGTACAGATCTGACTGTGTTATCCCCCTATTCAGTCAACTTCTTCTCATCGGTCTGTTCCTTTTTATCTCCAGGACCAAATATAAAATCCTCTTTTTCAAAGCTCTTTGTAACCTGGCCCTTTTCCCTACTTCATGCATCTTATAACTCCCTCCATACTCTTAAGTCAGTGGCAGTGGCTGTCCAGCACAAGAGCCTCCATCTCTTCACTGAATTTTCCATTGACTGTCCTGCGTGCCTTTAACTCTCAGTCCTCCTCTCTGTTTCCTGACTTCCTTCAAGTTTCCTCTCAAGTTCTACCTTTTGCAAGAATCCATTCTTTATCCCCCTTAATTTTAATACCTACCCTCTGAGGTTCTTTCCAGTTTCTCCTTGCTTGTACATAGTTGTTTTCTGTGATCTCCTTGAGACCAGGAGTGCTTAGACTTCTCTGTATCCCCAGTACTCAGTCAGTGCGTGGCACATAGCAGATGCCTCGCGCGCGCGCGCACACAAACACAAACACACACACACACACACACACACACACACACACACACACACTCCTTATCAGGCAGTTGCTCTCCGCTCAGGATTTTTGTTTCCCACTTGACCACTTTCCCATTTTATCCTACCTGAGTTAATTTTGTGCAAATTAATGTGTTTCATGCAATTGAAATTATTTCATTTTTGGTTGCATTTGTCTCTTTAGTTAAGAATTCATACCTTAGGTTTTATTTTTCTTTTTTATTTGGTGGAGAGAGTCTGAGGGAGAGAAGGTGGATTTTAATTTAAAAATTCGGCCCTTAGCTACAGCTATGAAAGATGTATGTATAATCTGATTTCTCATGTCTAATTTTTTATGTTGTATATGACTTTTAATATTCCGATCTCATTCACTTTTAAATTTATGATATGTGGTGTAAGGTTTTAGTCTGCATCTAATTTCTGCCAGATTTCTTTCTGGTTTTCTTATCAGTTTTTGTCAGATAGAAAGTTTTCCAAGTAATATGATTTCTGATTTATGTGTTTCTGATTCTTCTTTGCCTGGTCTGTTCCACAGGTCTGCTTTTCAATTTTTTTTTAACCAGCACCAAATAGTTGTGATAATTTTTGTTTTTATAATAGAATTTCAGTTTTGGAAATACTGATTGGTCTCCCCTTATTTTCTATTTTTTTTTTATTATTTCCTTTAGTAATCTAGATTTTTTTTTTTTGTTTCTCTTATTGAATTTTGTATTTCTTTTTTTCTAGCTCTTTAACGTGTTCCCTTTGTAGTTTGATGGGTACAACAACCGAAGAAGTAAACTACGGAGTATTTGTCATGACCTTCCTACCCATGTAGCACTGAATGTATGTCTGTTTAAGTTATACTTTTTTTTTCCAAAATAGATTTTTATTGATATTTTGTTTATACTTTATATTTAAAATAACTGTTCTTTTTAAAGGATTTTTGAAATTAAATGATAAAAAATAATAAGCAAAACCATTCAGTACATCAAAATGAGTCAGATAATACATGTAGTATTCCACACCCATGGACCTGCCACCCATGTAAAGGAATATAGTGGAAGAGTTTTCTTATATCCCTTCTTTTGTTCTTTCTTTGTTCTTTGTGTAACATTTAAATAGTACTTTAAAAATTAAGACAGAATGAGGCACAGAGTTTGGAGAATGATCAGTTTATTAGTAAAGCACGAATTTGCCAATAGGATCTCAGCTTCCCCAGCAAAACTAAGATCCTGAGGTGAGGGATAGCTACATTTTTAAAAAACAGGTTTTTAAGGAAGGGCGAAATAAAGAACATGGTATCATAGACAGGGAACAGATTTTAATTGCTTGGAAAATGGGGAATGAGTGGCCAGTGACAACCCTCTCCTTCCCTTCGGTGACTCAGAAATGTTCATTGTTTGAGTTCACCTGCAAGGTTAGGGATAGCGGACCAGATTTCTTTAGATAATAAACCAGACATCTAATTTTTTCCACTAACAGACTTTTCAAATATCAAATTGTTATGATGGTTATGGCTTTGCAGTCATATCTTAAAATCTATTACCGCTAGAACACCTTCCTTTCCTCCTTTTTTCTTTATTTTCCTTGAGATTTCTGACGTTTTGTTCTTGCATGTGATTAAAAAATTTTTTTTCTAGCTATTGAATATAATGCAGTGATGGTTTGATTTATATGCCATTGAAAGTAAATTTAATTGGCGTGATCTTCTCCGTAAAGCAATTTATAGATTCTATAGTTATTTTCTATAGTTATTTTCAAGAATTTGTTTTTCTATCTTGCTCCAGGATTATGTGGGTAATGTATTTAAAAATCTTAAATTTCGTATAGTTTTATTTTATATCTTGCTACATGTGTTAGTATTTTCAAATTGGTTTTAAATCAACTCCTTATTGTTCTTATCCTGTCTTCTCCAGAAAGTGTGCTTATTCTAACCTCAATTTTTTTCTTGTGTTATTGATAGAACCGTTATTTATAATACTATCAATTAGTAATAATAATAATAATAATAATAATGGACATCTTTGCTTTACCCTTTCTTTATTGGAAAGGGCTCTAGTTTATCTCCATTATGTGTCGTGTTTTTGATCTTAGACATAACTACTTGTTTACTGTATTAAAGAAAGATTCTGTGCTTTTTAGTGTTTTAAACAGAAATGAGTATTGTATTTTTTTAATGCCTTGACTATATTGATATAGTC
>JAQQSV010006461.1:0-14270 GCA_028646515.1 Pseudochirops corinnae
CTACATCCAACTGGGAATTAAGATACACAGGCACTGTGGTAGGGAGATCCATCCTGCCCTACCAGAAAGTCAGAGAGGCGAGGGGGAGGACATAGGAGAGAGCAGACTGGGTGAAGGGTTATACAGTGGGATGGCTATTTTGAGGTGTTGGGTAGGGGAAAGATGGGAAGAAAATTTGTAACTCAAATTCTCGTGGAAATGAATGATGTAAACAAGAAAATAAATTAATTAATTAAAAAAAGATTTTCAAAGCACTTTACATTCACTATTTTAAGAGCTCCTGTGAGATGTGTGCTATATTATTCCATTTTAAAGATGAGCAAACTGAGATTCAGAGAGCTCATGAGGTGATAAAGGTCCAATGGATAGTACGCATCTGAGGTGAGATGTGAAGTCAGGTTTACAGAGTGAAAGTACAATGGCTCTATCTCCCTCATTGCATTTCTACTCAGCAGGGTGAATGAACCTTGGGCAAGTCACTTAACTTTTCTGTTAACTTAGTTTGTTTCCTTATAAAACCAGGGGTTAGAGAAGATGACTTGTAAGGTCTCCTCTAGATCTAAACTCCCATGATCCATTGAAAGAAGAAGGGGGTACATGAGCATGATCCAGGAAAATAAATCCAGTCCCTGCTTCTTACTTCTCACTACATTCCCATTTATAAATCCTTGGGGCTCACATACACACACACACACACACACACACACACACACGCACACACGCACACACACAGAACATCTTTGATAACTCAGCAACAATAAATATAATTACTCATAGTCTTGGAGATGAACCTTCCTGGACTGCAGCTCCATTGGCTCTGGGAGCCCTTGAGGGCTCAATAGCATTTTCATAAATGGTTCCCTGGGGTTTTGGAATTCATTTCTTGGAACTCTCTGAAAATCATAGGTTTCAGAGGGGCAAGTTTGATCCCTGCAGTTTATTACACCTATGAACAGATGCAGATTGAAACAGTTATTTTTTTTCTTAAGAAAAGCATAATGTGACTAGCAAAGCAAAGAGAGGAATCTGAGGGTCCCATATCAATGCCCCTTGTTGTTTTCTAAGTACAAGGGAAGCTAATCCTTATCCGGAAACTCTTGCGGACAACCTAGGAGAACAAAGGCACTATATCATAGAATCACAGGGTCACTGTCTAGAGGAAAATTTAGAGATTATATAGCCTATGATCTACCCATTTTATAGATTTAGAAACGGAGCACCAAGAGGGGAACTGAGTCACAAATGAGTATTTATTTGAAAGAAAACTGAGGATCAGCATAGTTTCACAGACTTAGAGCTGGAAGAAGCTTTAGAGATTATATCCCTTCCTTTCATTTTACCAGTGGGGAGCATGAGGCTAGGAGAAGGGAAGTGATTTACCCAGGGTCACATAGATAGTAAGCAGCAACACTAGGACTTGAACTCCAAATGCAGCCCTCTTACCACTGAGCCACACTGTCCCATCTCCAAAAAGAAATGCCTAAATGACTTTTCTAACTTGGTTGGAAACACAATTCAATTCAAAGAGAATTTATTGAGGCCCTACTTAGGTGCTAGATACTATGCTAAGCAGTAGGGATATAAAAATCAAAAGGGTTCTTGCCCTCAAAAAGCTTACATTCCACAGCAGTGGTTCTCAACCTTCCTAATGCCGAGACCCTTTAATACTTGTATATGGACATGTCTGCATGTGGGCGGAGCTGCCTGGAGACGTATAGAGGAGTGGTGTCTTGGTTCCTAAGACCATCAGAAATATGTGTTTTCTGATGGTCTTAGACAACCCCTGTGAAAGGGTCGTTTGACCTCCAAAGGGGTTGCAACCCACAGGTTGAGAACCACAGCACTAGGGGAAAACAGCATGCTCAAGAAAATAAATACAAATTATAGACAAAGTAAACACACAAAAAATTTGGAGAACGTTACATTCTGGATAACCCAATGTCATTAGTAGTAGGGAGCTATGCTAGGTCTTACACATAATAATACTAATAATAATCCATATTTCTCTAGCATTTTAAGATTTATAAAACACTTTCTTTACAACTACTTACCTTTTAGAAAGTGCAAATATTATTATACTCATTTCATTTGTGGGGAAACCGAGTCTCAAAGAGATGGAATTACTCACTGGAGGTCACACAGCTAATGGCAAAGGAAAGGTCTGAACTTTGGTATCTTTCACCATGTCATAGCTCCTAATCTAGCTCCAACTTGCAAAGAATTCAAGTACAATTGAAATCCATACCACTAAAGTGATACTAAACATAACTGAATACTCCTCTGGTCATTCAGAAGAACATTTCAGGATTCTTCCAGGCCATCTTGATGAAATTCACTTACTATCCTTCTGCCAGCAAAATGGCAGGCAATGCAGAGTTAGAAAACTCTGGAATAGATGAATGAATTAATGAAAAAGCACATTTTAAATGTTTAATACATGCAAAGCACAATACTTAGCACTAGGAAATCCAATAGCAGAGCCCCTACCCTCAATTGGTTCACATTCTAATAGGGAAAATGCCACATAACGAAGGCTTCAGCTTCCAATCTGATGGAAAGACCCTATAGTCCTTAGGGCAAACCAGATGGTAAGACCTCTTCTTTAATGACATTTCCACTGATTAAAATCATATCAGTTTCTGATGTTTGACAGTGATAAGAATTTTCTCCTCTGAGACTTTGGTATCTGTGCTTGCAACACCCACAAAAGCAGTTGTGAAGCTGCGTCTCCACAGGGGGTAGCTTTTTAGGATAATTATTAAGAAGACTGTGCTGGAAGCAGGACCAGTAGTCTGGAGAGTACTGCCATTCCCGGGGCTCTTAGGCTTATCTGCCCCTTGGTGGCAACTGGTTAACAGCTGGTGGTGGTGGTAATGGCAAAGGAGGACCCCTTTTCCTCAATGACAGACATAGGTGCTGAGCTGGAAAATGGGTCAATGATCTGGTGGGGCATTGTTTTTCTTAAGGCTCTTGGGTTCAGAGTCCTAGGCTATCTCCATCAGGGTCTGAAGGAATGTGTTGGCCAAGGTGGTAGCACTCTGATCCAACACATGCTGATTCCTGTGTCTTCCTTGAGATAACTTATTGCTTCTGCTAGGCTGACTTGTCTGCCCCAATGGTAGCTGATAACCAAGAACTACTGGGTATGATAATATGGTTTGAGCAGAACCCACCCACTGAGCTGCCAGTCATATTAAAATACATTTGTACAACCCAAGCAAAGTCAAGTTTCTTTCCTTTTGTAGATGCAGACGTAGCCAGGGGAAGAGGCAGGTTTCCAGGGCATCTAACCCCTGGCTCCACACTCCGGGGGACAGAGAATTAGTCACATCTCCCCAGTTTGACTTGGTAACATTCCTGTTTCTGAACTGTCATTCCAAAACAGAAGCCTTCTCAAGCAAGTCTCCAAAAAAGCAAACAAAGAAGGCTGTGCACTGGGGGATAGTAAGTTCACATTTATTAGGCATTGCTTAAATCTCTGTGATACGGAAGCAAATAGCTGTTTCACAGGATTAATAGAAGAGTAATTTCAATTAAAAGAATTCATTAAATTTGAATGGCATCATCCTCAGAATTCTGGGCAGCACTTTAGATAAAAAGTCCATTTCTCAAAAGAGCTGCATGAGGACTTATCTGTACCACCAGAATTAAAGTTAATAGGGGTCAGCGGGTCAAAACCTAGGAAACTCCCCCATTTTCAGAAATGTATTATGTATCTCGCTTCCTGTAAGAAGTTGATGCTCCTGGCCTACCATAAGAGGGTTTGCACTTTGAATTGCTCTTCTAGAAAATGGCAGAATCTGCATGGAGCTATCCATTACATTCTCATCTAGCACCACAAATTTGAAACAGCTGGCCAAGGTTGGGGGAAACAGTTGGGAAAGAGAGCAGAGCTCACTGGCCCACAGGGTGGGGCACTGGGTATCCACCAGGGTGTGTAACATTCTTGGATTACTCTCTCTTGGTTAGTCATCCTTCTAGTCTGCTCCAGTTGCCAAAAATGGTTTGTCTCTGACCCTTTAGTAAAGGACAAAACAAATGAAAAAAACACTTGAATTCTTTGTCCCTTTCTGGGCCTGAAGTTCTGATCTCTTTGGCCCTTCTTTTCTTTCTTTTCTTTTTATATACTTGTAGTAAGTTCTAGTACCATAGATTTCATTCTGTATCACCTTGTATAGGTATTTTCCATATTTCCAAGCATGCATCTTATTTATATTTTTATAGCATCATAATGTGCAATTATATTAGTATATTGTAATTCATTTAGACATTTTCTGAATGAATTAATAGGTATTTATTAAGTACTTTCTGTATGTCTAGCTCTGTGCTAAGCCTGGGAATAAAAATATGAAAGACAGACCCCTGTTCTCAAGGAGTCTACATTTCCCTAATGGTAAACAAGATATTTAGGGGACTGCTGGTGAGGAAAGGCTATTTTGTCTGGAAAGTGTGTCAGATGGTGAGTGGAATCATAGGGTAGTATTGTACACTGAAACACCCTTTCTAGAAGCAATGACAGAGTTACCTGATTATGGTTCCAAAACTGGGCTGGGGAAGAAGGATTGTTTCATGGAATGACAGCCAGTAAATCAACCAACGCATAGCGGGAGTCAATCCTAGATGTAGGGGATGAATCAAAAATGAAGTCCCAGTTGTGTCCAGTTTTGTGTCCACAGAAGGGTTAAGCTCTTCAGAGCTTGGTTTCTGGGCTTTTGGAGCTGTTGGACAAAGATTTGTCCAGGGCATTTTGTTGTTGTTGTTGTTATTATTCCAAATAGAGCAGCTTAGGGCAGTTTTGTACAGCTTGGTTATTTCTCTCCCCCCTACCCTTTTCATGATATTTTTGGTTTAGAATCCAACAATAGAATCCCTGGATCAAAAGTTTTTGTCATTTTTATGACTCTTGTGACATATTGGCACAAACCCATCAGAAATATATTGGAGTGCCTGTTTCCCCATAATCTCACCAACATTTAAAACTCAAAATTTCTTTTGCCATTCTAGTAGTACTAAAGTTTGCCTTGTCTTGATTTGTGTGCCTCTGATTATTAGGGAGCAGAACCATTTCTTCACTTGGTTATCTTCCTTTTCCTACTTTCTATCGTTCAGCCCACTACTATGGCAGTTTTCTGTTCTTGAGTAGGATGGGTGGTGGGTGGGATGTCTCTTAACCTTTTTCTTCATGGCTATGCTAAAGGACCTCTAGACTGACCAGATGATTTCTAAGGTTCTTGGGCAGTTCTGACCCATTAACTCAAAAAAACAAATCATCAGTTCATTACAACCAAATCTTATAAATACAGCAGCAAAGAGGGAATATGCCCAGGCCAAGAAGAAACAAGTTACACCATCTTTGTTACTTCTGATTCATGAAGAACAATTCTGAATGCTCTTTCGCATAAGTAGAAACTCCATGTTGCATTTCTTGCTTATGTTGCTGTAGAGATGCTTGCTCTAAATAAAGTTTGGTTCTAGAGTCCTTTCTAGCATTATGGTCCAGGGGCCCTTATGGGCTGATATTCTATGTTCAAGAGGCACTTCTAGGACTGACAATTTAAGGTCTAATGGCCTTTCTAGGAATGATACTCTATGATATTGGGTCCTTTTGAGGCTAGACACTCAATGGTTTAAGGTCTCCTTGTGGTCCAATATTCTATGGTTGAAGGGACTAGAGACTCTTCTAATACTCATATTCTATGGACTGGAGCCCTTCTAGGATGTATAATCTATGGTTTAGGGTTCATTTGAGGGCTGACACTCTATGCTTTGGAGTCTTGGGAGTCTTCTAGACCATATATTCCAAGGGCTGTTAAGTGGCACAGTGGATAGTAGTTAGGAAGATCAGAGTTCAAATTCAACCTTATATATGTATTAACTGTATGACCCTGGGCAAGTCACTTCACCTTTGTTGGCCTCAGTTTCCTCATATGCAAAATGGGGATGATAACACCTTTTCAGAGTTGTAAGGATCAAATGAGATAATATTTGTAAAGCACTACCTAAGTGCTATATAATAATAATATTATTATTATCATTATAGTTTGTTTTATCTTAAATGAAGATGCAAAGGCAGGAGATCTTGAAGACAACTTGAAACTAACCTCGAATATGTTTTGTCCATCATCTCAAAGCTTGTTTCCTCAAGGTATATAAAATGGGGTTAATAGAATACCTAACACAGGATTACTGTCAGAAAAGTACATTGTAAATCTCAAAGCATTGTCTAAATTTTGGTGTTTAAGTTTAATTTTAATGGACAATTTAATCGATGAAGATATAGAAGGCATGGTTATCAGACTGGAAGATGACAGGAAGCTGGGCAAATAACCTAGATTCATTACATGACATAATCTATACCTAAAATTCATGATAGCCTAAAAACATGAGCTCAAGCTAGGAAGTTATTATTTAATAAGGATAAATATAAAGCCTTCCATTGAAAGTCAAGAAATTAGCTGACTGACTGTAGGCATGACTAAACAAATTTACTAGATACATTCTGGGGAAAAAACCTGGGGGTTTTAGTGGACCACAAGCTCGATGTGAGTCAAACATACAATATGGCTGCCAAGAGAATGGAGTTAGAAAAAGCATAGTGCCCTGATTTCCAATGGAGTCTTCTTTAACAAGGCCTCACTGTGGCTTGAAGATGACTTTGTGTTTTCAAAGGCTAGACCAACAGCACACAAGCTGTGATAATTTCAATCAAACTGGAAATCAAACTGGTTTTGAGTACCAGTGTGATGGTGGACCATATGTCTTTTGTTTGAGAACCAGACTAGGTAAGTTCAGAAAGACTCTCTTCTAGGTTAGTTATAGGGACAAGGAATTCTTTGGCTCTAACACTGCCCGAAAATCAGCCATTAAATTTTTGAAGAATTTTGAACTGCATTTAGGGAAACCATACCAAAGAAAATCCAGCCTATGTTATCCTGAACAAGGAAGGTGCGTCAGTCCTACTCTCATCAGAGACCACAACTAGACTACTGCATTCAGTGTGAGGTCCTGCATTTTAAATGGGCCCTTAAGCTGGACCAGGAGACTGAAGGATCTAGGAAAGCACACCATAGGAGGAAATTGAAGGGCCTGGAGGTGCTTTGCTCAGATAAGAGAATATTTAAGGGGAACAGGATAACTGTCTTCAAAGTTGAGAAAGGTTATTATGTCCAAGAGGGATTAGATTTATTCCATGTGATTCCAAAGGTCAAGAGCTCAGCCCAATGGGTGCAAGTTCTAATGAAACAGCTCAATACAAGGAAAATCTTCCCCACCACTAGAAGTACCTAAACACCAATGAGCTGTAGGAGGTAGTGAGTTCCCTATCATGAGAGGTTAGAGAAGGAATTTCAGAACTGGTTTTTGAGGTAGACTAGATCATTCTAATTCTGTCCAGCTCTGTCTCTTTCCAATTCTGGAAAGTCTGTTATTCACACTGGTTCAACTTTGTCTTATTTTTTCTTTCCCGATGGGTACTTTTGTAACAAATTCCCCTTTTTCCTTCTTTATAGTTGGGAGCTGTCCATTTGCTCACATAGTATGATGATGATAAAAACACCCACTTTTCTATAGTGCTTTAAAGTGTACAAAATACTTTCCTCATAATGACCCTGTGAGAAAGACCATGTAAATATTATGTCCATTAGCAGGCTTGAGAGGCAGTGTAGCAGAGTGGAGAGAGAGGAAGTTGTTCAGGCCATTCTACATGTCTATAATTTTTAAAGAAAGTGCCAACTTGCATTAGTGGGGGACAGTCCTCACTGGGCGCCCCCTATTCCCATGAAAATATAAGTCTGGTTACCATCTTATTTCTGCCTATCCTGGTTCAGCTTTATTAACTGTGTGACTTTGGACCAGCTAGTTCCCTTCTTTGGGCTTCAGTTTTTTCCTCATCAAAAAAAGGGCTATGACTCAGTGGCCTCTAAGGTCCCTTCCATGGGATCTGTGATTCTTCTCTGCCTCCTTCCCTCCCAGTCTCCAAACTTGCTACGATTCTGCTTTATCCATTTCTCTCAGGTTCTAGGACCTGTGGTTCTCAATCTTCCTAATGAAGTGACCCTTTAATACTCATATGTGGGTGTGTCTGCATGTGGGCAGATCTGCCTGGAAATGGATAGAGTAGCGGTGTCTCGGTTCCTAAGACCATCGGAAATATGTGTTTCTGATAGTCTTAGGCGACCCCTGTGACCCGTGTGAAAGGGTGGTTCAACCCCCAGGTTGAGAACCGCTGTTCTAGGGCATAATTCAGGTCTCAGATGTCAATTGCCTTTGTTTGACCAGAACATGGGCCTGTATATGGGGAGTATAAATGGTGTTGGCCTCAGAGTCAGGAGAGGCTTGTGTTTGAATCTTACAGCTGATATTACTGTAGGACTCTGAATAACTTAGTTTTCTCGCCTGAAAAATGAACATAATAACATAAGCCCTGCTTGTTTCCAGGCTTAATCTGATTTAAACAAAATTAAAAATAAGAGTTGATAAAGGTAGGTAATCAGAAAAATGGATCTATTCACAGATAACTAAGATCTCAAAGTTATTCTAGTGGGTCTAAAGTTCACACTGAAATACAAGGTCATCTTTTTAATACCAATACTCTATCATTGTTATATGGCTCTGAGTCACAGAACGCCAAAGAACTGATAATGAGGATCATTCAGAGGACAACAGAGAGACGTATGGGTCACAGAATCCTATAGCTCTAGAATTGGAGTCAGAAGTCAGTTAGTCCATTTCATAGATGAGGAAACTGAGGCCTGAGGCCCAGGGAGGCCTTTTTGCCAACACCACACATGGGATCATAGGATAAGAGATATAGAGCTCAAAGAAGCTTTCAAGCCCATCTTGCACACCCCCCCTCATTTTACAGATGAGGAACCTGAGGCATCCAAAGGTTAAGTGACTTGCCCAAGATCACACAGATAATAAATGGTGTGAAACATATCACAAATAAGCAAAGACAAAAGAAAACAAGGTAAGGGAATGATATACAGAAATATATGACTGCAAAAAAAAGCTCATATTCACATAGGAGTTTAAGAATTTCAAAGTACTTAACAGATATTAACTCTTTTAATCCTTGAAGCAACCCTTTGAGGTAGGTACTATTATAATCTCTATTTTTGGACAAGGCAACTGAGGCTTTGAGTGGTTAAGAGACTTACTCAGCTAATAAAATGTTCAAGGGAGGCATTCACATTGAATTTCTCCTGACTGCAAATTCAGCATTCTTGCCAGGATCACACCATGTCTCACAGGGCAAGAGTAACAGGCAGCTGGTTGGCCCAGTATTATTTTCCTGATTTTGAGCAGCATTGCTGAAGGTTTCCAGCATTTTGGGTGGCCCCCCTGAGGATGAACTAACTGTGTAGATCATGGACAAAGGTTATACAGGATGGGCAATCAGAGATGCGTTGTTAACCTACCTCCTATCACTGAGACCTGGGAGCCATTGTATATTAGAGTAATAGTGTACAACTGAGTCTCATATCCCCAGCATTGAGAAAATGCCTTAAGATCCTCCCGAGTCCTTATTTCCTCCTTTTGAAATCAGTCTGGGTTCCCAGCTGATAGGTCATAGACCGAGTTAATAGGCCCCCACTTCAGACAGACACCGAGCAGAGAATTAGCTCTCCCACCGGAATAGCATCCTCTGATCTTTTACCTTCGTAGTTAGATGTGCTCAAGGATGAGAAAGAATTACAGACCAACCTCGGTGTGTTGGGGAACTATTTTAATGGCCCAACTGATCACTGGGATCCAACAGCAGTTGAGGAGAATTTCCAGGCAGCCCTACATTGTGTGTGTGTGTGTGTCCGGTTATTGATTCCTTGTCGGCATTCTGTTATTTCTTTCCCAAATGAGTTCTGAAGCTTGACCTTGAAAAAAATCTCAGCTGTATGTCCGCAGGTTCATTCTAATTGCTGATACTGCTCGTGGGCTGCACCACACTAACCTGCCACTCATCAAGTCCATTTGTCTGTGAACTGACTTAATTAAACATCTCCAATCCAATTTACTTGATCCTTCTACCATTAAGGGGGAGGGGGGAATCCCTGTCTATCAGCTCTGAGGAATTTTGTAAAGAAAAGTCTCCTTAAGGCATTTGGTGGCATTGCCTTGCACTGCTGAGACACAAGGATGCAAAATGCAAAAGGAAGAGGCCTAATTAGAAAGCCCTAGAAAACAGCTGCCGCAGGAAGAAGGCACTCTCTTGTGGATTAAATGGGCTAGAAAGCCAGAGGAGACAGAGCTCCTTCTTGCTTGTTCCTTCTGTTCCTGCCATCCCCCATAGAATTTGCAGGCCTCATCAATATTATCTTTTGTTTTTTGCGCCAAACTAAACCTGGACCTCCTCCCTCCTTTTACTGGAGAGGTGGGGGACTATGGGTGTAGAATATTGTGTACGCCACCAGATGTGGTCACTGTGTTGGTTGATTTAGCTTAAGAGTATTTTCTTTGTTACAAGAGAAGACTCTTGGGATTGTTTGGGAGAGAGGAGCACAGTATCCAGAAACGGCTGATGTAAAAATAGAAGGTGCATTTCTCTCTTTCTCTCTATATGTGTGTGTATGTGTATTCACACACATTTTTTATGTATATACACGGATATATGTATATACGAATACCATATAGATATGTGGAATTTGCATATGTATGCAAATATGTTAATACATGTGGGTATATATGTAAAACTCATCTTAATCTTTACTGTTTTACTGTTTCACAGAACTGTACTAACAATTCATGGGTTGAACTAAGAGTCTTTTCACCTGAGGCAAAAAACGGGAAATAGAGAAGAGGGGCAGATGGAAGATGAAGGGACTGGGTAGCTGTGGTAGAGAGGACAGTCCAATCGTAGGTGCATCGGTCCTAGCAGAGAGGGTAGTCCAGACCTCCTCCTGAAAACCACTTGAGAGCAATGGCCAGGCAGCTGGACTGGAGACAGTCATATTATGGTCTAGGCCTGTAGAAAATCAAGAGGGCCAGGGCCAGTGGTTGCAGTGGGATATAAAGTACGTGCCACTCCAGATGTCAACACCCAGTTGGCAAAGGCCGATTTGTCCCATGCTAATTAGGGGTCTTTTGTTTCGTTCTCTCTGTTCAGTCACAGCGTGGTTCCCCCCAATTTTCCTTCAGAATTTAGGCCTCTACCCAATGACCTCTTGAGGACCATCCTAGCTTTGACATCTATGATTCTGTGATAGCTCCTTTCAAATGCCTCCTAGAGACCTACAACTTCCCATTTCCTTCTTCCTTGAACACAAAGGCTAAGGATGAAGCTGGAATGTTTTAAGGGAAGAAGGAATCCTTAAGTTCTGGTTAGGTGATCGCCACTGCAGAAGGACCTCCTGATATGTGTGATTTCTGATTTGGTCAGATTGACTTGAGATCATCTTCCTGTTCCAAAAGGGGCTAACTGGGTGACCCTGATGAGTCATTGTTCTTAGTCTATTACCTCCACCATAAAACAGGAATGATAATGACACTTATATTACCTTCCTCTCAAGGCTGTCATGAGGAATGTACTTTGTAAAGTACTATGAAAATGTGACTTAATATTATGGATTGTAGAATCATAGAATTTTAAGCTGGAAGGGACCTGAGAGGTCAGTCATTGATTCCCAGATTTAGAGCTGGAGGGAACTTTAGACATCATAGGGTCAAAGTTATAGGATTGGAAGGGACCTTAGATGTCAAAGAATCACAATTTTAGAATTAAAAGAGACCTAGCAGGATATTTAATCCCACCCCTCTTTTTACAGAGGAAGAAACTGAGGCCCAGAGAAGTTAAATTGTATGCCCACAGCTACAAAGATAATAGATGACAGACAGAAATCAGACCCAGGTCTTCTCCTTCCAAATCCAGTGCTATTTCTCCTGTGCTGTGCTGTCTTCTCAAGAGTGCTCAGTGAAGTCCTTAGCTATGGAATACCAAACTTTTTTCTTGGAGGCATCAGCTGTCTTCCAAAGACAAGCTTGATTTTGGTTTCCTTGGGTCTTTTATTTGTCATTAGGGTTCTCTGAGCATTTCTACCGACATACTTTCTCATTGGGCAAGTGATTTTAATTTTCTTCTGTCTTCTTCCTAGGGAACACTCAGCTCACTACCATTGTAAAAAAAAAATGGGAGCAGTTCTTCTAAAGCACATTTAGAGCTCCCACTCAGAATCTCATTCAAATGGCCAATCACTTCAGATTTCTGTACAAGTGAATTCCAGACACAGTCTGAGTCATCACACTCATTAGATGTAATTTTGCATTTCTAAAGGTGGCTTTGCAATTAACCATTAATGAAGACCTTCTCCAAGCAAGTGGCAGTCATTCACTTTGTTTAGAAAATTCCGGTCACGTCAACAGCTCAGGAGAAAGAACTGGAGACAAAGTCTCTTCCTCCAAGTGCTTGCTAGAACTTAAAACAAATTCAGCAGCTCTCAGAAAATGTGGAGTGCTCTTCTGTGGAGCACCCTTCACTTCAGAATTTTTCTCTCCTTACAGTGGAACTTTCCAAGATTGTTGAATTTTCATCAAAATTGTTGTCCAAATGAGAAATGGGGGAAAGAATGCACTAATATCACCTTCTTCTGTTTATGTAATTTAGGACAGATTGCAAAAATACCTGGCTCTGAGGTGGACTCTCTGTTTACTACATCACATTGTCTCTCATGCATCATGACTGTGTGACCCTGGGCAAGTCAATTAACCAGTGAGTGCTCTAGGGAACTCTCAAAAACTATATTACATTGGTAGAGGAAGTTTCTTCATCTGGGCGCTCTTTATGCCAACAAAATCAGAGGTCCATTCTTTATCGCTATTCCTTGTAAAAATAACTCTGATCAGGTAGATGTTTTTCAATGGTGGGGAGACCTTTTTTGGGAGGAGACTAAATTATGACTTTGTTAGGGAGTAGGATGGTGGAGCTGAAAGAACCGGCATGACATGATGATCTTGGGCAAGCAATTTCATCTTTCTGGGGTCCAGTTTCATCTATAAAAAAGTTGGGGTTCAACTATGTGACTTCAAAGGTCCCTTCAAGCTGTAAGTGTTGAATCTTATGACTCTATGACTAAGAGTTAAGCTGGCTGTGTTCTAACCCCTGTTATGGCATTAACAAGTTGTATGAATCTGAGCACAATCTTTATTTCATCATCTCTGGGCTTCAGTGGCTTTATATAAGTAGGGATAATCACTGTCCTGCCTCCTTCACTGTGATGCTGCCATTATCAGATCAGATCATATGGTAGAAACATGTACAAATGCATGGAATTAATAGCTTAACTTACAGCTTCCTCTTCTCTCCTCCTCGTCTCATATCACTCAGACCCTCTCTTTCCCTCTTGTTGTTTGTTCTTCGTTCTTGAAGAGGACCATGACATCTCCAACTGCCTATGGCTCATCTCAAGCTAGATGTCCTGTAGACATCTTAAATTCAACATGTCCCAAACTGAACTCATTATAAAACACAAGTCATACCATATCACTCATGAGCTGATGGACTTTCAGTGACTCTTTTTTTGTTTCTAAACTAAAACACAAATTCCTCAGCTTGGTATATAAAGCCCCTCATGGTTCAGGTCTACTGCTCCTTCTGGGCTTACCTGATATTATTCTCCCCTACCTGCTCTATGTTTCAAGAAAATTGTTGTACTTGTTATTCCCTGATCCCTACGTTCGATCTCTTACCTCTGGGCCTTTGAACAGATTGTCCCCCACACCAGGAATACTCTCCCTCTCCTTCTTAGAACTCTTACCTTCTTTCAAGTTTCAGCTCTTGTGAATTTAAAAAAAACCTCATTTTCCTAGTGTTCTCTCCGTCTTCAAATTATATTGTATTTATATGTTTCAATGTTATCTTCTCCAGTAGACTTTAAACCCCTTGAGGAGTTTTTAGATCTCCAGTGTCTAGCACAATCACTTGAAAATAGTAAGGATATCTTATATGTTTGATGTATTTGGAGGGGAAGATGATGAAGAAGAAGATGATGACGATGATGATGATGATGATGTGTGTGCGTGTGAAGTTCTCCCTCTTACCAGCCAGAGCTCTGTCTGCATCCAACGCTTACGATCAAAGGTACTTTTTTCTGTTTCTTTCCCAGGTTAAAAAGGTCTTAGTTACAATTCTCTCCTTATTAAACTGGGGTAGTATCCATATGAAGTAAAAAATTGAGTATGAGCTAAAAAAACATTCAGCCAAAATGTGGATATGAAGATAACAAGAAGCAAGATGTTTCAAAATGCCTACCCTTAGAAATGCATTTTCACCATCCATCCAG
>JAQQSV010006462.1:0-14269 GCA_028646515.1 Pseudochirops corinnae
GTATACATACATATACATACACATATGTCTATATAGGAGGGTTTATATAAGCATACAAACACATATCTGAGTATGCATATATATGAATATATAGAGGGCAGAAGATCAATTGAATAGGAAGGAACAATACTCTAAAAGGTGAAATTCTGAGGTGGGAGAGGATCAGAATGAGAGGAGACAGGGAGAGACAGAAGAGGGTCGATCATCTCATAGAAAAGGCAAAGGATAATTGTTACAGTGGAGGGGAAGAACATGAAGGCAAAAGGGAAAGGGTCAACCTTATTCTCATTGAACTTGGCTTAGGGAAGGAATGACGTAAACTCTGAACTGGGTATCTTGCCACACAGGAGAGTAGGGGAGATGAAGATGAGAAGTGGGATGACAAGAAGGGAGGGGAAGGAGGTGGGGGGTTTGATGGAAGTACACAATTCTGTAAAGGGACAGGGACAGGGTAGAGAACAGAACAAGGGGACTAGGGGTGGGATAGGAAGGAGGGACATATAATCAGTCTCTCACAATATGCCCACTGTGGAGAGGTTCTTCATAATTACATACGTATGTCCTATATTTAATTGCTTGTCATTCCAGTGGGGGTGGGTGACCAGGGAGAAAAGGAAAGAATCTAGAATTTAAAGTTCTATAATCAAATATTAAAAATATATATGCATATATATATATACACAATTATTATTATTTTTATTAACTACATATAACTGGGAATTAAGAGGCACAGGCACTATGGTAGGGAGATCCATCCTGCCCTAGCAGAAAGTCAGAGGGCGGAGGGGGAGGACATAGGAGAGAGCAGATTGGGGGAGGGATTATACAGTGGGATGGCTGTTTTGAGGTGTTGGGTCAGGGAAAGATGGGGAGAAAATTTGTTACTCAAAATCTCGTGGGAATGAATTATGTAAACAAGAAAAGAAAGAAAGAGAAAGAAAGAAAGAAAGAAAGAAAGAAAGAAAGAAAGAAAGAAAGAAAGAAAGGAAGGAAGGAAGGAAGAAAGATAGAAAGGTAGAAAGAAAGAAAGAAAGAAAGAAAGAAAGAAAGAAAGAAAGAAAGAAAGAAAAAGAAAATTCTAACATGGGGGTTTTAGTTATGGAAGATTTTTGAAAAAGGAAGGTGTTCCAAAGATCAAAAATAGCATATGTCTAGAGAAGAACCAATCTTTCCTTGATAATCTTATGTATATCCATGAGACCTGACATAATTTCATCTTTATAACAATTCTATGAAGGAGATGGTGTTGGCATTATTAGCCACACTTTGCAGAAAGTGAAGTGAAAGTGAAACAGACAGAGAAGGGTTAAGAAAATGTCAATACCTGTAGTATCAAGTAGTAAAATCTTAGCTACTTAAGGATAATGTACAAGAAAGATATATTGCTCTCATTAATTTATTTTTGGTCCATAGATGAGTTAGGGAAGGGATATTAGAACCCACCTTTTTGTTTTTCTCACTTTTTAAGGTCACACAGTTAGTAGTTTACTATTCAAACTCAGGCTTCTTGATTCCAAACCCAGTGCTTTTCCACTTTAGCATATTGCCTCTCAAATTAAATGGGGGTACTTCTAGTAGCAGTGACCAGACAAGTGCATGCATATATGCATGCACGTATATGTATTTACATACATACTGATACACAGAGATAGAAATATAGAGCATACACACACACACACATTTTGCAATACACCTCATTAGTATTTGGAATTCTGGACAAGGAAACATCATCAAGCAATGCAGGTCAACATAATCCCTGTAACATCTATTTTTTAGAGTGTTAGAAAACACTGATTGGTGCAGCTAGGTGGCACAGTGAATAGAGCACAGGTCCTGGAGTCAGGGGGGACCTGAGTTCAAATCCAAACTCAGACACTTAACACTTACTAGCCACATGACCTTGGGCAAGTCTCTTAACCTCAATTCCCCTATCTTCCTCCCTCCAAGAAGCAAAGAAAAAAAGAAAGAAAGAAAAGAAAGCACTGATAGATTATGTGAATCATCTAATCACTAAGTCAAATTGTGCCAAAGTAAGACCTGATTGTCACCAATTTAAAGTCCATGAAACACTGCATAGTAAAGACAGAATTTTCCTTAGATTCAGTTCCTTTATAGCCAAGATACGACCCTGATGTATTGAGGCTATGTGAACTTGCTCCTTTTTCACTCTCCAATATTTCAAATTCTTAACTTCTCAGTGTCACAGGACATACTCTGATTATATGTTGCAGAAAAGTTTCAGATAATGGAATGAGGAAGTTTCCCTATACTAGTGAAATCACAGGTCCAGATAAATATATCTGTACCTATACTACTGATATCTATATCACCTATACCTATACTTGTACCCACATCTATCCCTATCCCTATGCCTATTCCTATATAGACATATCTATTCTCATGCCTATATCTCTCTCCCTCCATTTCTGTCTGTCTCTCTGCCTCTGTCTCTCTCTCCTCTCCCCATCTATGTCTGTATTTGCATTTCTATCTCTATACGTATCTCTGTCTCTCTCCCTAGAAGTAGTTAGGTGGCATAGTAAATAGAGTGCCATATGTGGAGTGAGAAAAAAACCTGGGTTCCAATCTGGCCTCAAATACTTCTAGGTATATGACATTGGGCAAGTTAATCTCAGGTCTATCATTGTCAATATGAGGGTAATAAGAGCACCCAACTTTGAAGTTGCTGTAAGAATCAAATATGATAACAATTACAAGGCACTTAGTATAGTACCAAGAACATAACAAACATTGTATGAAATGTTAGCTACTATTATTTTCATTGACATAATAATAATTATTATCATTATCCATATCTATTTGGGAATCTATGTATCCATAATGAATATCTATCATACATCCGGCATTTTAGAGTTT
The DNA here is from genome assembly GCA_028646515.1 of Pseudochirops corinnae. Classification (NCBI taxonomy): domain Eukaryota; kingdom Metazoa; phylum Chordata; class Mammalia; order Diprotodontia; family Pseudocheiridae; genus Pseudochirops; species Pseudochirops corinnae. The sequence continues at coordinate 2,878 of JAQQSV010006462.1, forward strand.
AAGCTTTTTGAAGGCAGGGTCTATATCGTATTAATATTTATATTTCACAAAATACATTACATTTGGTAGGTACTGATTTTTTTTTGTTAAATATTTGGTCAAAGTCTGAGATTTAGGCCCAGCTCAGCTTTTTGTTACCTGTGTAAATGAGTGGATTTAGGGTGAATTAGAAAGTAGGGTTAATTAGAAGGTAAATTAGAAAATATCTTCCAGTTCTAAAACTTATTAAGTTAGACATATGAGAATAAATAAATTCATTATCAGATAGAATAATTGCAGAGAACTGATATATTTTACCTTGAATACAAATATCTAGAATACAAAGAGACTGGCAATATACTGGAAACATGGATGCATTCTATGTTTTAATTCTTGTTCTACATTTACTTAATCAGGAAGCATAATTTTCTTATTTAGTATGACGTTCTTACTTCTTAGTTTTGGCAAGAATGCATGCCACCCACATCTATTATGGAATATGGTGACATTACAATTGTTAAAATCTTAAGGGATTTGGTGCTTTCAAAGACCACTCATCTTTCTATAGGGCTATCAGTTCCTGGGGACAACTGATACCCAGAAGACCAAAAGAGTAGCATAAACAAAAGACACATACCCAAATAGAAACTTAATAAAAACCTAAATAATGAATGTAAAAATTATATAAATAATCAATAATTATGTAAAAGAAAATTATAACCAAACTATATCAAAACTTCATGGATGAAGATAAAATATTCCTTAAATGAAAAATTATATCTCTAGATAGATCAACAAACAGAAAGGAAAGACAAGTTGAATGAACATTTTAAAATTAGAAAGACAACAAAAAAAGTCCAAAATGTTTTAATTGGGGATATAAGAATGATAGCACAAATAGATAAACTGGAAAAAAAAGCTGCATTATGAAAATAATAAATTAAATTAAAATTTACTATTATGGGCATGAAATAGATGAAGAAACTCAAGATTAATGAGAGTATATCTCAAAGCATGTCCTAGGTCCTTGTAAATACTCAAAGAGCAGGACTCACAAACACAAACTAAAACTATCAAAAGTCAGCCTCAGTATCTCAAATTATTAGTGACTTGGCTTCTTTCATGTCCTTTAAAACAACTCTTCTACTAAATACTTTTTTGTTTGACATCTTTTGTCCTCAGATGTTGGATTGTATAATCTCTAACCTTTAACATGTTTCTCTCCTAGATCTCATTTTTCTCTCACCTTCCCAACTCTAGTCCGTATATGTGGCTCTTATCCTGGGTCCAACACCAATGATTGACAATTAGTTCTCCATAACCACTATACCTAGACCTAGTACAGGGTTAATTTCTAGCCATCCTCAAGCAATTTATTTCCTTTGGCAATAAGAAAGTTTAGCTTGACTAGTATCTGGCAAGTTATACTGTATTTCCAAGAGGGAGAAAAATAATGATATTGTCTAAAAAGAGACAATATATTGGAACAAATCTTCTTTAAAGAGCATTGTCCTAGGCTCTGAATTCATTGATGATTGCCAAACCAGGTCTCCAGCTTCTTTTTAGGAAGAGCAGGGCTCTGTAATCCTTGTTGGTGTTAATTCCCCATAGCTAGCTTGACAGAGACTCACAACGCTCATGTTCCAGTCAGTCAATAAAAATATGGTGTGACTTCTATATTGCAAACATTTTGCTAAGTACAAAGGACTTAAAATAAAAAAACACACAGTCACATGGAGTTCACAGAGTTCTCTCTCATAGAGAGGCAACATGCAAATAACTATGTACAAAGAGGATATACACAGGAAAATCAGTAGAGAGAAAACATTAGAATTAAACATGGGTCAAAAAAGTTTTCTTGTAAAAATGGGATATTATCTGGAACTTGAAGGAATTCAGGCAATCTACAAGGCTAGACAATGTAGAAGAAAAATTCCAGGCATGTGGGGAAGCCAGTAAAGATTCAAAGAGTTGGAAAATGAATTGTTTTGTGCAAGGAATAGTAAAAAGGTTGGTGCCACTGACCATCTTCAGCAGCAGGCCATTTCCTGTCTCTTCAGCTACTAATGACTTCTCCTTGAAGGGTACATTCCATCTATTCGCTCTGTAGCCAGGAAGTCAGTCAGTCAAAGCATTTGTTGAGTACCTGCTATGTGCCAGGAGTCATGCTAATAGCTAAGGACACAAAGGAGGGACAGAAGACAGTCAGTCCCTACTGCCTACGTGCTTACAGTCTAATGGAGGATAAAACGTGCAAATATTTATAGACAGGATATAGACAGAATAAACTGGAGACAATCAATAGAAGGAAGGTAGTAGAGTTAAAGGGAGTTGGGAAAAACTTCTTGTAGAAGGTGAGATTTTAGTTGAGACTAGAATAGAACCAGAGTAGCCAGGAGGCAAATAAGAGAAGCAACAAAATTTCAGGCATGGGGGACAGCCAGTGAGATAGAATTCATGTTTATGAACATATGTTTTCCTCTCCACATACATACATATATACATGTATACATACATTATATAGACACATACTTATATATGTCCATGTATGTATGTGTACATCTAGATATACATACACATACATATATTATATCTAACAGGATATATACACACACATATATAATATATAATAGGATATATCTAGTGTGTGTTATGTGTGTTTGTGTGTATGTGTGTGTATTCTATCTAATAGTGGAAATAATACAATCATTGCTACAATTCCTACATTTGATCTTTCAATAAATTTCATTATAAATTCACATGCTTTCTGTGACTTGTCAAGACAAAACACCTGTCTTTGGCTGCAACTCTAATACATGTGCTTTCTTTCCCAATTGGAACACTTGCCTATAAGGATTTGTCTCTCTCTCTCTCTTTCTTTTTTTTTTAAATTTATGTCTCTAGAATTTGCCATAGTAAGTGTTCAATATGTCTTCTTCTTCTTCTTCTTCTTCTTCTTCTTCTTCTTCTTCTTCTTCTTCTTCTTCTTCGACTACTACTACTACTACTCTATACTACTACTTCTACTTCTAGTATTTCTATTTTTTTTAAAATATTTTTTTTATTTATGTTTATTTTTCAACATTCATTTCCACAATATTTTGAATTACAATTTTTTTCTCCCTGTCTTTCTCCTACCCACACCTCAAAATAGCAAGCCTACTGAATACCCCTTCCACCAATCTGTTCTCTCTTATATTCTCCCTCATCACCCTGTAACTTTCTAGTAGGGCAAGATGGATTTCTATACCTCAGTGCCTGTATATCTTATTTCCCAGTTGCATGCAAAAAAAAAAATTAATTTTTTTAAACATTTATTTTTAAAACTTTGAGTTCCAGATTTTCTTTCCCTTTCTTCCCTCCTCACCCACATTCACTGAGAAGAGAAACAATTCAATTTAGGTTGTACATGTGTAGTTTCCCAAATCATTTCCATAGTAGTTATATTGTGAAAGACTAACTCTATTAGCCTCCATCCTGTGCTTCCCCCTACTCATTCTATTTTCACCTTTGACCCTATCCCTTTTCAAAATTGCTTGCTTCTACCTACCCTCTCCCCAAATTTGCCCTCCCTTCTATAATACCCCTCATATATCCTACCTCTTATTTTCCTGTAGGGTAAGATATCCAATTGAGGGTGTATGTTATTCCCTCCTTAAGCCAAATTCAATGAGAATAACATTGTCCCATTCCCTTTCACCTTCCATTGTAACACTTTTCTCTTGCCTCTTTTATATGAGATAATTTACCCTGATTTGTCTCTCCCTTTCTCCTTCTCTCAATAAATTCCTCTCTCACTTCTTAATTTTATCTTTTAGATATTATCCCTTCATATTCAACTCTGTCTATGTATACATGTACATAGATATGTCTCTCTATATATGTGTACTCACATATATATTTATATATACATACATCCTTCTATACATACATATGTATATATGAATACCTATATATTCTCATACATATTCCCTTCAACTATCATCATACTGAGAAAAGTCTTATGAGTTACAACTATCATTTTTCCATGTAGGAGTGTAGATAGTTCAACTTTAATAAGTTCCTTATGATTTCTTTTTTCTGTTTACCTTCTCTTTCTTCTCTTGCTTCTTGTATGTGAAGGTCAAATTTTCTGTTCAGCTTTGTTTTTTTCATCAAGAATGCTTGAAAATCTTCTATTTCATTGAATAACCATATTTTCCCCTGTAGCATTATACTCAGTTTTTCTGGGTAGGTGATTCTTGTTCTTAGTCCTAGCCCCTTTGACCTCTGGAATATAATATTCTAAGCCCTTTGATTCCTTCATGTAGAAGCCGCTCAGTTTTGTGTTATCCTGATTGTGTTTCCACAGAACTCAAATTGTTTCTTTCTGACTGCATGCAGTATTTTCTCCTTGACCTGGGAACTCTGGAATTTGCCTGTAATATTCCTAGGAGTTTTTTTGGGGGGATATTTTTCAAGAGGTGATTGGTGAATTCTTTCAATTTCTATTTTGCCCTCTGGTTCTAGAATATCAGGGCAATTTTGCTTGATAATTTCTTGAAAGATGGTGTCTAGGTTCTTTTTTTGATCATGGCTTTCAGGTAGTCCTATCATTTTTAAATGATCTCTCTGGCATCTATTTTCCATTTCAGTGGTTTTTCCAATGAGATATTACACATTACCTTCTATATTTTTCATTTGTTTGGATCTGTTTTATAGTGTCTTGATTTCTCATAAAGTCATTAGCTTCCAGTTACTCCAGTCTAATTCTGGCAAAGTAATTCTCTTCAGTGAATTTTGGAAATTACTTTTCAATCTGCCAAATTTGGCTTTTTAAGGCATTCTTCTCCTCATCGGCTTTTTGGGCTTCTTTTGCCATTTGAGTTAGTCTATTTTTTAAGGTGTTATGTTCTTCAGTGTATTTTTTGGGTTTCCTATAGCAGGCTGGTGACTCACTTTCCTTGAATTTCTTGCATCATTGTCATTTCTCTTCCCAATTTTTCCTCTACTGCTCTTACTTGATTTTCAAAATCCTTCTTGAGCTCTTCTATGGCCTATAACCAATTTATGTTTTTCTTGGAGGCTTTTTATGCTGGAGTTCTTACTTTGCTGTCTTCCTCCCCCTCCATGCCTTGATCCTTTTTTGTCCCCCAAAAAGGATTCTCTGATCTGTTTGTGCTTCCTTTGCTTGCTCATCTTGCCAGGAATTATTTGACTTTTGAGCTCTTTGCATAAAACTCTGCTTCCAAAATGGAGAGAGCTTTGTCCCAAATCACTGGGGTTTTTGCAGCTTCCAGAACTATTAGGAAGGCACCCACTTTACAGCCCCCACAAGCTCTGGCACACAGGCTGCACACCCCAGGGCCACAACCCAAGACCTCAATATGGATGCAAGCAGGTCAAAGCAAAAGTAATTACCCTGTGAATGGTCACTTGTTCCCCCTAAAATCTGCAGGCCAGGAGCTCCTGAGGCAGCCACAGGGCAGTGGCTGCATAGCTACCACACCTCCAGCACTTCTTGCCCCAGGGGCAGGGCCTGGACCAAGCTCTTCTGTTGCCTCTTGTTCCAACAGAGTTCCACACTGACCTTTTACTTTGTCTTTTGTGTTTATGGGTTGAGAAGTCTGTAAACTGCCACAGCTGCTGGTGATTCAGTCTCTTGAAGTCTGCTCTGGCCACTGCTGGTTGGAGCAACCCTGGGGCTGGAACCACATGGTTCATGCAGGATTGAGCTTGGCCCCCAGCCGGTACAATTGACCCTTCCTGTCCACCTCCAGGGCTTCCTTCAGTGAGAGATTTGTTTCTCTCTGTCACTTTGTGGGTTCTGTAGCTCTAAAATTTGTGTAGAGTCATTTTTTACATGTACTGAAAGTGATTGGAGCAGGAGCCCACACCAAATTTGTGCTTCTACTCCACCATCTTGGCTCTGTCTCCCACTTCTTCTTCTTCAACTACTACTACTACTTCTACTACTGCTACTTTTACTTCTTCTACTACAGCTTCTTCTTCTTCTTCTTCTTCTTCTTCTTCTTCTTCTTCTTCTTCTCCTTCTTCTCATTCTTCTTCCATGTAAACCCTAAGACTATATAATTTCTACTTATTCAATCTGAATTATTGCCCTATTTGTATAGTTTTCCAGTTTGGGAGAAATGTGAAATACTCATTGCCATATTTATGCCTTGACCCCTTCTTGCTATCTAAATCTATATAGTCTCTGTCTTATTACTACATGGAAATCAGATACTTCTATAATGCTTCACAGGAAACCACACAGTGGAAATATCTTCCTTCCCCCCTACCAAAAGAACAAACGAAACAGAAAAAACCCACTACAAAACCTAATCTGTATACAGCGCTATCTTTACCATTTTCTATATCTACAACTGAGATTTGGAAGTTAAAACCTTCTCTGACACCATTCTATGGCCAAAATCAACCCTTCAAACATTAGGTTCATAAAGCTAAAAGCCAGTTCCACATGTGATGGAGGATTATACCTTGGAAGAATAACTTTAGAAGTAATTGCGTTCATTTAGGGAGACAATATGCCTCTTTTTATTGGACTTGACATTTTATGCCCTATTACTATGAAGTATGTCATTCTCAACAACATGGATGTCTCTCAACCTTAGTGATCTTTTTCCTCTTTACTTCTCCCCTTATGTAACACAAACACACACACACACACACAATCCCTTTTTGTTCTTCTTATATATATATTTCTAATTTTATTTTGTAGAATGCTTATTTATTTTCACTTTTTATCTTCTCTTTTATTAGGTTGCATGTTCTAAGGTTACTGTCTCTTAATCTATTTAAAAAGTTTACTCAGTGCCTAGGATATTGCTCTTTAATAAAGGTTTAGTCCAATATATTGTCTCTTTGTAGACAGTCTCATTAGTTTTCTCCCCCTTGGAAATGCAGTATAACTTGCCAGATATGGTCAAGCTAAACTTTCTCCATCAGCACTATACAGTCATGCTCCATTAAACCTTAACAACATTACTTGTTAAACTATGCTTAAAAAATAGCAAAGAGCAAAGAATGACTAACAAAAGAAAGGAGAAAGAAGATTAAAAAAAATGTGTGCATGTGTGTACATGTACTACAGAAATTAAATGCTAAAATCAGCTCTACTATACTCAGTTCAATTGTACTTATCATAGAATATAATTGTAATATTTGGGGAAGGCGGAGGAAGTTAACTGCATGAAAATTCTGATTCCTGCATTTGGAACATGCTGGAAGAAAATGCCTAGCCATAGTATGAATTCAAGCATAAAAAACATTACAGTAATCAAGTCAGCTTTGTGTAATAAAATAATGAATAAAGTTTTAACATCTACTATAAAAAGTTAACACCTTCTGGCAATATTCATGGAGATGGTAGGAAGTGTAACTCGAGGTGACATTTGCATGGATATCAAAAGCTTGGGGCCCTGATAATGTCAGTATACTGTCAAAATCAGCATCCAAAAGATCTTTTAAGTACACGGCAGAGCCATTCACCCTTCCACAAAATGTCTTTGTACTAAATGGTAGCAATTCCCTCTCAGATGGATTAGGGCAGTGACCATTTCTGGTCATCAAAAATTTGTACATCAGCTGTGCTATAAGAAAGCAAGCAATGGAAGTGTGCCTGTCTTCATTTTCTTGTAAAAGATAAAGAAGTTATGAACATCACAGACCATTAAGCTTTGAAGGTTCTAAAATGACTGTATTTATTTAAAATGAAATGCAATAAAGAGAAGTGTAGGAGTTCGGGAGTTGGACAGTGAAGGGAGATTGGTCCTTGTTTGGGGGCTTATTCAAATAGTGAGAGTTATGGAAGTGAAGTGTTTTCTATTCTTTAGGTTTTCAGTGTCAAAATATGTAAACTACTTTGAAGAATGAAATTCTGCTTGACAAATTCTTGTGAAGTAGATCTACCACACACACTACTAAATTACAGCATGGTATAATGGAGGGTAAACTTCCTTGGAGTTAGGATGTTCTGACACATACTTGTCCCTTGACACACACTAGCTGGGTGATCCTATCTAGGTCACTGAATTTTTTGGTGTCGGGTAATTTTAAAAAAATTTATGTACTTTTAATTTTCAATATTCATTTCAACAAGATTTTGAGTTACAAATTTTTCCCCATCTTTCCCCTACCTCTCCACCTCAAGATGGCAGGCATATTGAATGCTCCCTCCCCCAATCTGCCCTTTCTTATATCTCCCCCATGATACCCCTTACTTTCTTGTAGGGCAAGATGAATTTCTATGCCCCATTGCTTATGCATCTTATTCCTATTTGCATGTAAAAATGGTTTTTTATATTTGTTTTTAAAACTTTGAGTTCCATATTCTCTTCCTTCTTCCCTCCTCACAATACCACCTCCCCCCCACTGGGAAGACAAGCAATTCAATATAGGTTATACATGTATAGTTACCCAAAACACTTCCATAGTAGTCATGCTGTGATAGATTATATTTCCCTCCATCCTATCCCAACCCCCATTTATTCTATTTTCTCTTCTGAGTTAAGTGTGCATGTTATTCCCTCTTTAAACCAAATGTCTTGGGTAATTTTTAAAGATTATGACTAACAGACAAATTGTAAATTGTTGTACATATATTTAACATCTGTTTTTTTTCTTTCTTTTTTTTTAATACCATTTTTCTCATATAAGTCCTCATTGGTAATGTATTTCCTGTTTCAATCAATCTTTATATCACCTAAAGTTTGATTCTACTGAGATCATAGTGTCCCATGATTGGTAGTTATTTGTTATCACCAGGGAGCATTGTCATTAAAATGCAGAGCTTTGGAGATAGAGAATATCTTGGCGTCATTAAAAATATTGTGTAGTTTCCCAAATGCCGTCTAGGTCCATTGCCTCAACATGTTCATTTTCAAGATCATTATCCTTTTGTAGTTCCTGTTCACTATATAGTATCTGATGGACTCATTCAATGATTTACCCTTCTACTGTCAACATCACTCAGCAATGTGTGATTTTCTTTCACTCCTCACCTCCCAATTGGGATAGCTTGGCCAGTCTCTTTTGTATGACCATATACCTTATGAAAACCATTCTGTAGGGTTTCCAAAATTTAATGCAAGCAGTAAGAATTTCATGATTTCAACATGACTCAAAAACTTTTCTGTTCAGAGTAAAAATTTGAATTTCCCTTCTAGATCTTGAGCTTCTATTCAGAATTGGCTGCTCCCTTTAGAGATAAAATGTGTGCTATAGACATAAAAGGACCAAGAAAAACTTTAAGACCTAGTGAGCAGTATACTGTCACATTTTTCAGTGTCTTCTATACTGCCAATGCTTTCAATCCATCAAGGGTCATGGATAGAAAGTATTCAGAGTCACCCATATGAAGTATGTGAAAATTTCCTCCTGTCCTTTTCCTTCTTCTTTCCCTCTTTTCTGTCTCATGTTTTAAAGCCCTTCAGAACCCTGTCCCTTCCTATCTTTCCAGTCTTCTTACACTTCACTCTCTTTTACATATTTAACCAGTCAGTGACACTGGATTTCTTGCTACTCCTCATATATGACACTCCATCTTCTGATCCTATGTCTTTTCATTGGTTGTATCCATGTCTTAAAACTACTCCTTCCTCATCTTTGTCTCTTGGCTTTCCTGGCCTCCTTCAAGATTCCGTTTAAATCTCATCTTCTGCAGTCTCTATTCCCACCCCACCTCAGGACCTACTCTCTGAAATTACTTCTCATTTACACTGCATATAGCATATATATCTGGGGTTGTTTTAATTTTGTCTCCCTTATTAGAGTATGAGCCTCTGTAGGGTAGGGAACATGATTTTGCCCTTGTTTACCCCTATCGCTTAGCACATAATAAACTCTCAATAAATGCTTCCTATTTATTTCAGTATTTCCTCCTCTTGAAGACTTTAACTTTTTTTTGCCTGTCTCTCTCCTGTTACAGAAGAAAACAACATTGCATACTTATTCACACTGTTTTGTAAAGTGGCTTGTTTAGAGAAAATAATTTTTAATATGAAGATGTGAATGTTGGAAGGCAGAACTTTAGACACAGGATAGTTGTGGAGTGTGGGATATTTTGGGGGTAAGAAGACCTTTCAGAGAATTATTATACTAATAGCAATTTTGACTTTGCCTGTAACAAGTAAGACTATGTATGATATCTGTTCCCTTAAACTATTATTATCTGAGGAACTACCTGAGGAACAATTATGTATAATAATCGTATGAGACATCTAACATTGCCAGAATAATTTTTACCTGTAAACCATTTGGAAATATCAGTGATCCTTCCTACTTTATGTCCAATCCTACTGGCAACAAACATTTTTTTTTTCAGTTTTGAAGAGATTGTGGTGTAGTGGAAAAACAAAAACAAAACAAACCCTGAGTATTGAGTCAGAAGTCTTGGGTTTGAATTTCTTGACTGTTGTATGATGGTAAATATTTCTCTGGAGGGGCAGTGTGCATGATATATGTTTAAGTTTAATATACATTATTAACCCTTTTTCCATTTCTTTCTTAACTCTAGAAGATTGACAAAAGAAATATTCAATTCCTGATTTGAATGGTTTGCTGATTCCCGAAGTATAAATACTTAAACCTAAAATTTGATAATTGGCTTTCTTGAGATGGTGCAAACCTCTGTATATGATATGACTTTGAATAAGTTAGTTACCTATTCTGGGCCTCAGTTTCCTCACCTTTAAAATCAGGGAGTTGGATTAGACAATTTGTAAGTCCTTTTTTAATTGTGTGTCACGGGACTTTGATGCATGCCCAGATTGAGAGGCTCATATTACCTGTCAATCGTCCCTACAGCCAAATGGGATTATGATCCTCCCTTGAACATACCTCAATGGCTACAACAGCAATTCAGTTTGGATTGCCAGGGGTACAAAACTTACAGTCATTTCTTTGTTCATAGGTCCTCTATTTTGACTCTATTAATTGTTCATCTCTTTTCCCAGATATCCAGTTAACCTTAAGGAACTGATCATCTTGGGCACTGATTGAGTCTGAACGAATCGTGACTACATAAAGGGGCTAATTTTTCTCTAGATTTGAAAAGAGTATGTGTGCGAGTGTGTGTGTGTGTGTGTGTGTGTGTGTGGTGTGTGTGCGTGTGTGTGTGTGTGTGTGTGTGTGTGTGTGTGTGTGTGAGTGTGTGTTGGGGGGTAGTTTACGGGAAACAATTCAATGATTTAAAGTCAAGAGAATTTATGTTGTAGATATAATTAAGGAGTTTTTATCACAGCTTCAGGATATTTAAGTATACTATTATTACCAGAAATGAATTGATGATTGGAGAATTGACTCAGTTTAAGATATGTAGTTCTAAAACATCCCAAAACACTACCCTTAAAAAAAATCTCAAAAGAGAGAAGGCGTGTGTGTCTATGAAACCAGTGATTCTCTTCTGAGTCCC
>JAQQSV010006463.1:0-14269 GCA_028646515.1 Pseudochirops corinnae
GTCTGTAGGGGGACAGGGACAGGGTGGAGAGTGGTTGGGGGGGGCAGGATAGGAAGAAGGGACATATAATCAGACTCTCATAGTGTGCTCACTATGGAGAGGTTCTGCATAATTTCACATGTTCAGCCTGTATTTGATTGCTTGTCCTTCCAGTGGGAATGGGTGACAAGGGAGGAAGAGAAAGAATCTACAATCTAAAGTTCTATAATCAAATATTAAAAATATATATCTATATATATATGCAATTATTATTATTATTATTAACTACATCCAACTTGAACTTGAGATACTCAGGCACTGTGTTTGGGAGATCCATCCTGCCCTACTGAAAAGTCAGAGGGGTGAGGGGGGAAGACATAGGAGAGAATAGATTGGGGGAGGGGAATACACTGGGATGGCTGTTTTGGGGCGATGGGTAGGGGAAAGATGGGGAGAAAATATGTAACTCAAAATCTCGTGGAAATGAATGAAGCAAACTAAAAAAACAAAAAATAAAGAATGAAGAGTTTTCCTTTCACTGGACCTGGTATGAGTTCTTAGAGACTGTGTCATAGAGCAAAGAGCTGGTGTCTGATGCCATAAATCTTTGGGAGGTTACCATATTACCACAATACAGCCATCAACTTGGTAACACACATATTCTTCTGTCTTGGAGAGTAGGAGAGCCAGCAACTGACAAATAAATGTACCTGAAGATTTAGGGATATGAAAATGTGTTTCTCCCAAATCTTCTACAGAGTCCCACAGAAGGTGCTCATGGGCTTTTGGGCTTTGTTTCCCACCAACAATCAGTAGAATTTGGGAGCTCCCAGCCAGGTGTGTGTGTGTGTGTGTGTGTGTGTGTGTGTGTGTGGGTGTGGGTGTGGGTGTGTGTAGGTGTGTGTGTATGTGTGGATGTGGGTGTGGGTGTGGGGGTGTGTGTGTGTGGGGGGGGTGGGGGTGATGTGGGGGTGTGTGGGTGTGGGTGTCCAAAATCCACTCCAGGGTTAGAGAACTAACACTCAGTATCCTGAAACACAGGCTCTCCTCTAGATATGGGGTCAGGTCAAGGGAGTGCGGGTAGGGGGACCCTATAAAACTCAGCTGTGCTTTTCACAAATCTCAGAACCCTCTAATCCCTGGAAGCCTACAAGGCTGCAGCTGCGCAGGGGCACAGGATCTGGGAGGCAACTTCCTGTTTTGTACACAATCCCAGCCCCCATCGCTGGTTCCCAGCAACCAGTGCAAGCTGCAGAGCCTGCCTGCTTTCCCCAGGGCAAGAAGGAATCACTCTCCCCTCTATCCTTGTCTTCCTGCAGGCATCCCCTCCCCCACTGCCCTCACATAGGTGAGTCCTAGGGGGCTGGTGGAGAAGGTCGCCTGGGACCTGGGATAGGTTAGGGCTGGACTTGAGAGGATGCCAGACTGTGGCAACCTGAGTGAGGTCAAGATCAGGAGCTGGGCGCGGCCAACACCTGGGTTTAGAAGAGGAGGGCTGGTGGAGAGAAAGGATGAATTGGCCACCTCAGCTTTGAGAAGCTCTAGTCTAGAGTGAAGCAGGCACTATAACGGAGTTCTTGAAGGTGAGTAGTCATAGAATGTTAGGGCTGAAGGGGACTCCTGCAGGATATCTAGTCCAATCTCATTTTAACAGGTTAGGAAACTGAAAGCCAGAGAGGCCAAGTCACTTACCTATGGTCACACACTTAATAAGCAGAAAAGGCAGGATTTAAACCCATAATCATTGACCCTAAATCCTCTGATATTGCCACTGATTTCCCCACATTGCTGCTAGTGAGAGGACAGGATGCTAAACTTGGATCAAAAGGTTGTAGTTCTTTCTTTTTTCATTTTTTTTTTGAAGGACAAGTAGGAAAGAAGATATCCAAACATACTCAGCTTAAATCTACAAACACTTTAGTGCATACTATGATTAATGTACTGGTGCAAGTGCTGGTGGACTCTGATGATCTTCATTTTCCATGACCCCCCTCTTCCATAGGAAATATTTTGGGTTCTTATTTGAACTTCAGCCTTCTGTAATTAAACCCCACCTACTTAGACTAGTCTGGGATTTGTATCTCTTAATTTAGTGATGGAACAGGAAAATATTCTTTAATATTCTTCTTAATATCATCAGTAAAGATGCATATTTCCATAATGTTTTGTAATTTATGAAGCCCTTTCCTCTTAATATCCTTGGGTAATCTAGGTATCATTGTCCCTATTTTATAGTTAAGGTTAGTCAGATGAAGAAAAGTTAAATTATTTACCCACAATCACACAGCTAATAAGTGTGCTGGAGGAGACTTGAACCTTTAGCTCTAAGTAGGGTGCTCTGGCTACTATCCCACATTGCTTCTTGATGGGAAAATACATTCAAAAGACTGTGTGGGTAGCTAAGGGAGAAGTTAGAAAGAGACCTTTCTGACTAGGAATGTGTTTGAGTATCTAAAACGGACTCCTTTTGCTTTCAGTAAACTAGGGAATCAGACAGACAAGCATGTCCCTACTGATCCCCTCTGCTTCCTGCTTTTCTCCAAGGATCTTGGTCAGAAGTTGGAACATCTGGGACTACAAGACGAAAAAAAGACACAACAGTCAACTGGAGTAAAGCTACCATCAGACTTAGAAGATGGCTGCAAAGCCTGGAGAATTCCTGGTTCCCTGGGTCAAGGAGAGAATCCCCCAGGTAAGAAATAATGGTAGGACCAAGGCAAGTGGACTGGAACTTCCAGTTCAGGTTCCTTGGACTGATAGAAGCATTAGAACTACTAAAATTATAGAATGTTAGAGCTAGAAGGGGCCTTCAAAGGCATCTGATCCAATCCTCTCATATTATAGAGGAGGAAGCAGGAGGCTAGGGACATGTTGCAAGATCACAAAGGTAGTAAATAGCAGGGGCCTTTGACCATGATCTAATATTATTTCTACTGTCCTACAATAAGACTGAAATTTTTGGGGGGAGGAGAGAGCTATAGATAGTGACAGAGTGAGGAAAAAAATTTGTTAAATTAACAGTCGATTCCAACAAAAGCTTTTGCTTTTGATCATTGAGTTCCCAGTCAGAGAGAGGAAGCCTAGAAAAACAGCAGATAGGTATACTTGGTTCCTTTAACATAGGATGCTTTCTCTCTCCTGTGTAGTGCTACGAGAATTTGGTAAAAGCAGCATTCTTCTCTTCCACTTTTTTCTCTCCCTCTCTATACCCCAACTTAAAGTATGGCCCATCTAAGAACAAGGACCATGTCAGTGTTTTCTTTCTGTATCCCAGGGCCTGTATTATGATCTCTGTGTTGTGGCAGATTGAAACATGATTAAAAATAAATGAGAGTCATTGGGAAGAAAGGAATGATGGATTGGAACCTTAATGTCCAATAGACCCCATGGTTCTTTGCTAACATCCTGTTCTGATGTTTCATCACAGCTCATAACTGATGCTATGCTATGTCCTTGAAGGCTATAGTATTTTTCTGAGTGTAAGTAAGTTTCTATAAAGTTAGAAAAAATTTTGAGTAAGGACATGGTGATGGTCTATGTGTATTTCTTATCCAAGAATCAGCTCAGCTAATTTCCAAGTCTCATCTCTAAAAGATTAACCACTGGGTAATGATTTTTTTTGTCTCCATTCATAAATTTGCCATTGTTGTTCATTCATTTTTTGTCATATCTGACTCTTTATGACCCCATTTGGGGTTTTCTTGGTAAAGATATTTGAGTGGTTTTCCATTTTCTTCTCCAGCTCATTTTACAGATGAGGAAGCTGAGGCAAATTGGGTTTTGTGACTTGCCCAAAGTTATACAGCTAGGAAGTATCTCAGGCCAGGTTTAAACAACCCAACCCATTCTAATGAAATTGAAAAAATAGATTGGGGCAAGTGCTTTAAAATGTAGAGAAATTTCTCATTTATCTGAGAAGCCATAGGAAGTAACTAGAGTTGGTTGAGTATGGAAGTCAAATGGTCGCATTTATGCTTAAGGAAAATTACTTTGGCGTCAGTGTGTAAGAAGGACTAGGGTGATGAGACATTCATTAGGAGGCTGTTACAATAATCCAGATGTAAGGTAATAAGAGCTTCTTTGGGAATATTTTTCCCATTGCCTGGTCTTGTGGTGACTGTTTTTTTTCTAGGTTCCAGGCACTGTGCAAAGACAAGAAGTAATTTCAGGGAAGATGTTACCCTTGGGAGCAGCACGAAAATTATCAGCCTTCAAGTTGGAGCCAAAAGAATGCCAACCTGAGTTGTTATGCCAGCTGGAAGGGGTGCAGAGCCCATTACTGAGACAAGAGAGACTAAATTGCCATCTTAAGGAGCAACTCCAGTTCATGCCAGACAGAGGTAAAACACAGAACCAAAGGGAGAGGAATTGGGGATAGATTAGGGATAGAGAGAAGAGAGGTGAATGGGGTGGGGTAGGGGAAAATGAGCTGGGATTTTAGAGGTGTGACTCAGTACCTGCTTCATATAGGAAGTCCTTATGTGAGTCAGATTCCTGATGATTTATTTTTAAAACCTGGATAAACAGTAGACAATTCTCTTATGTTTAGAATGAGAATTGATAGATCCCACTCCTACTTATGGCGAATAAGGAAGTAGTAAAACAGGACTGGTCTCCCTAAAGACTCCTTTCTTCTCCTTTAGCTCTTCCCATTCCACAGATTCCTCTTTTTCCCCCGAGAGGGGAGCGCCAGAGATCAGGAAATGGCAGCTGCACTTCTTACTGCTTGGTCCCAGGTGAGTATATTTGTCATCTCTCTGTCTTTGTCTTCCTCCCTACATTCTTCTTCCTTAATGTTCTCCAAACGCAGAGGCCAGTGGCCCACTTTAGCTCCTGTTGCACATATGGACGTGTTGGCACAGTCACCTCCTGAACTCCCTCTGTAGGGTCCCTGGGTCCATACTCAGGCAATTGCTCTAACTGGGTCAGAAGCCAAGGGACCTGAAGAGAGAGCTCTTGATGTCAGCTTTTGTTCAGCCCTAGGTTCAGTGAAGCTCCAGAGCCAAAGAGGTCTTTGTCCGGGACAAGATCCCTTGAAAAGGAATCAGAATTAAAAAGCTTTTTTTTGCAATTCCCAATCAGTATGAGAACCTGAAATTGAACATTCTACCACTAGTGTTAGGATCTTGAGAGGAGTGTGAGTATCATGAACCTCCATCTTTTAGGGACAGATTGAAAGAAAGTAGTACAATTCTCTCTTTCCTTTTCTCCCTTGTATACCTCTTTTGCCCTTGAAGTGTCCAGTCATTGATATTGTCATTTCCAATCTAAGACACAATACCAAATCTTGGGGCTTGCATAGTAGTAATGAATTATAAGTTAGAACATTCTCCCGGGACAAAAAGTCTTCAGAGGTCATCTTGAGGTAGGAATCTGCCCTATTGAGCCCAGACTCATTCATATATATATATGGCCTAACAGGGAACCCTGGCTTAGCAGAACTCGAATAAGGGAAGTTTTGAGGTTCAAGGAGATGTGAATGTGGGAACCCAAAGTAGAGTGGGTAAATGGGGGTAACAAGGGTCAGATACAACCAGAGCAGTTGCTATGCCTTGTGCACAGTGGTCTTTGGGCCAGAGGAAGAGGAGTAAGGGAGTTCAGTATTAGCCTACCTTGGCACTCCCAATTTCAGTTCTCTAAGGCACTTCTAATTATTGTGGGAGGAGGCTGGGGTTTTGTATCCTCTGTTAGAGCAGCATGATGGCCTCCCCACACAGGAGCTGGGAACTTGTACCTTTCAAGATTCAAGCAATGGACTAATGTGACACCCATACTGAGACAGCACATTGAGCAGGGAAACCCAGGGGAACCCAACTATTGGAGCAGTCTTGAGAAAGGCCAGAATTAGGATTTATAGGGATGGATGGAGTCTTGATCAGGAAAAGCTGATATTTTCAACTCTGATATCATAGTCAGGACCAATTATCAAGGTGCTTTGTGAGTATGGAAGTTGTAAATGTGGAAAACTCCAGGCATAGAAAAATTATGCACTTACTAGCCATGTGACCTTGGGCAAGTCACTTAACCCCAACTGCCCTGCCTTCCACCCTCCAAAAAGCAAAAGAAAAAGTATGGGGCACCTAGTTTGAAGAGGACACAGATCTAAAGGCCTGAAAAAACAAAGTGTTTTGGTTTTTTTAAACAACCACACCAGGAAAGCTTATTTGTGCTTGACTTGCTCTTACTGGAGATGAAACATAGTTGGTTGCTACTTTCTCTTTGATAGATAATTGGTAACTACTTTCTATATTAACACTTTGAAACTAATGTTTTAAAATCATCCCTTAGCCTCCTCCTCCTTAGGTTAACCTAGTCATCATTTGTCCCCCAGCTCTACTTTCTGGATCTTTCAAATAACTTTTTTTGTTTGTTTGTTTCTTCATCTTTTTTAAAAAAGATGATTTATTTATTTTTAGTTTTCAACATTCATTTCCACAAGATTTTGAGGTCCAAATTTTCTCCCTGTTTCTCCCCTCCCTCACCCCAAAATGGTGTACATTCTGATTACCCCTTCCCCCAGTCTGCCCTCCCTTCTATCTCACTTCCCTTCTTATTCCCTTCCCCCTTATTTTATTGTAGGGCAAAACAGATTTCTGTACCCCATTGCATATGTATCTTATCAAATCACTTTTGCTGTAGAATTAGAAGCCTCATGTCTTGTGGGTCACTGACTTTTGCTTGTGGAGACTGAAAGCTGGATTGTCATATTTTTCCAGATACCAGTGACTTTTGAGGATGTGGCCATATACCTTTCAAGGGAGGTGTGGAGGCAGCTGGACCCTGCTCAGAGGGACCTCTATAGAGATATCATGCAGGAGAAAAATGACCTGGCCTTAGGTGAGGAGTCAGTTGCTTGTGGTTTCTATGCTGAGAGCCCTGTGTCCCTGAAGTTTGGGGAATTTAAACTCTGATCCATATAACTCATGACTTTGCCACTCCATCCCTCTCCTCCAAGTAACATTCCT
The DNA here is from genome assembly GCA_028646515.1 of Pseudochirops corinnae. NCBI lineage: Eukaryota > Metazoa > Chordata > Mammalia > Diprotodontia > Pseudocheiridae > Pseudochirops > Pseudochirops corinnae. Next base: position 6,945 of record JAQQSV010006463.1, read on the forward strand.
TCTACTGAAACTTATATTTTATACCCTGAGTCTGAAACCACATACTGATGCCCATTTGGGAGGTCTATATTCCTTGGATTTTTCCTTCATGCTTATTCTGTCCCTGAATTCTTCTTACAAATGTCAAAGAGAGAACTAGAAGGCCAGTATCTTCCAAGGCAGTCACTTTAGGACAGCTATAATTTCTAGGATGTTTTTCTATACATCAAAGCCACATCTGCCCCTTTATACCTTCTACCTTTAACTCCTAGTTCTGCCTTTTAATAACAACAGGTCATGTTTTCTTAGCACTTGATAATTTGTGAAATTTCTTCCTCACAACAACCCTGTGAAGTGGGGAGTACAAATTACATCCCTGTTTTACAGGTGAGAGGCCAAAAGAGGTTGAGTAAATTGTTCAGCATCATATAGCCTGACAAGTAGCAGAGAGAAGACTTGAACCGAGGCCTTTTCAACTTACCATGCTTGAAGGAACTAGACACCTAGTCAGAATGCAAGGATTAGTGGCCCTAAATGGTGAAAAACATAAAGTAAACTCCAAGGAATCCTTGACCAGTCTATCCTATGAGGACTTCTATTTATAAGATTTAAATCCTTCTATCTTTGCTACTTTCTGCTTCTGTACCTTGACTTCTCCTCTTTTTCTCTAGCCAATTCTATTCCATCAGACATATGTTCATTAAGTGCCTTCTATATTGTTCTGGGACCTGGGATGTCAGGAGAAAATGAATATTTTTAGAGAGCTTACAATGTACAGGGTCATCACCCTGTATTTTCCAAATTTTTTTTATAGCTGTTGTATATAAACCCTGGAGTTTATGTACAGATAGCTGTGACAACATTTAGAAAATAATTAAGTGAATACGAGAATATATTGAGAACTTCATGGTGGGGGGGAATCACTTCTAGTTGGGAGAATCAGTGAGGGTGTGATGAAAGAATCAGCATCTGAGCTGGCCTTATATAAGTAGTCAGAGATTCAATTCAGTGGATGATTTTGAAGTACCAGCTGGCTACACAACATTGTGTTAAGTGATGAAGGAGATGCATAGTTTAGGTAAATGGCTGGTTCCTACCTTACTGCAGTGTTGTTAACCTATATTCTAGCCTGGAAAATGACACATAAATAGTTTTAATACAAAATACTATATGCTAAGTGCAAAACAGAGGAACAGCTGGTTGGTGGTTGTCTTTTGTACTCAAAGGACATCATTGGGATGTTGGGATCAAGGTACAGTGTGTTGTCTGTGGCTGATCAGACCAATAGGAGCTGGGAAGGCTCTGCCACAGATTCGGCACACATAGTCTGTATTAACATTTGGAGTGCAGACATCTCTAAACTTGTGCATCTCACATTTCTCTTGAGCTACAGCAATTCTACTCATAGAACACAGTGCCTTCTTTGATGCAGGCATGCCATGCTAAGTCCTGTGCCAGTGCCTCCTATGTCTCACAATAGATTCCAAAGTTCTTCAGAGATTCCTTGAGAGTATCCTTATATCACTTCTTCTGACCTTCATGTGAATGCTTGCCTTGTGTGAGTTTTCTGTAAAAATTAGAGGAATACTTAAAGTGTTATTGGAAGTCTGAGGGAACAAAGGTCCTTTCCAAATGGATGATCAGGGAAAGTATTTCTGGAGGATTTGACATTTGAGTTAGATCTTAAATGGGGAGGAACTTAGATGGAAAAGTTATAAGGAGCAGCAGACAGAAGAGGATTATAGGCAGAGGGAATAGCATAATTAACCCATCTAGACTTTCTGTAGTTATCTGACTCCCTCCATGTGCCTGCAGAAATTTGGTTGACTTTTTTTGGTTGACTGCCTTATATGTTGGAGTAAGTGTATCTGTGTGTTTTGACTCTAACCCACATGAGCAATGGGACCTTGAGGGCAGATGTTGATGTTGAATGTTCCCAGTGGTTGTTTGGGGATTATAGAGATAGAAAGCCTCTGCCCTATAAGTAATAGGATGCCAACCTGGGGCACATGCCACCATTGACATGGCTTTTTTCTTTGTCCAAACCAAAGAAGACAATGTACTTTGAGGAATAATTATTAAGAGCCTATTATCTACAGTCTCACTTCTCAGGCTCAGGAAGATAGCTGGCAGCAAATAGGGACAGGTGGTTTTGAAATGATTTTCAATGACAGTAATTTTGAATTCCCAGTTTCTTTTGCTCCCTAAATCTTGGCTCTTCACATATCCTGACATCCTCCATGCAGAGTGTGTGGCCAGTCAGTTCTGGGTATATTTTAGGAAAGCACACTGACAAGTTGGAGTATTTCCAGAAGACAACTGGGGTGATAAGGGGACTTAATACCATATACCTTGAGAATTAGTTGAAGGAGCTTGGGGAACCTGAAGAAGAAAATGAGAAGACGTGATAGCTGTTTTCAAAAATATGAAGGGTAAACACATGAAAGAGGGATTAGCTCAGAAGACATTACTAGGAGCAAAAGCTACCATGAGGTTGATTTCTGCTTAGTATGAGAAAAACAGCCTATTAAAGCTATTCCCAAGTCAAATGGGTTGCCTTAGGTGGGGCAAGATCCCCATCATTGGAGGTTTTCAGGTAGAGATCCATAGAGTGCATTAAAGGTGGACTGAATTAGTGATTTCTAAAGTCCTGTCTAAATGTAGCTACAATTCCTAAAATGGTCCATGAGCTCTAAAGTGCTCCCTTTGGTTTCAATGATGACCAAGCCGTTGTCTCTTTCTGTGGTTTCCCTTCAGCAGAGCTTCCCTGGCCTCTCACTTAGAGGGGAAGAGGGAGTAATCCAGCAGTTGTCACCAGAGTAAGGGATGGGACAAGAGAACCAAGTTCAGGTCCCAACTCTGTCACTTGCTGTGTGTATAGCCACAGGCAAGTCATTCCCATAGTTTGAACTGGTTGACTTCTTTTTTCCTTTTTTGAGGCAATCAGGGTTAAATGACTTGCCCAGGATGACACAGCTAGTAAGTGTCAAGTGTCTGAGGTCACATTTGAACTCGGGTCCTCCTGACTCCAGGACAGTGCTCTGTTCACTGCACCGCCTAGCTGCCCCAGACTAGGTGTCTTCTTAAGCCCCTTGCAGTTAGAGCTGGGATTTTATAATCCTAGAATCAGTCGATAGAGTTCTGAATCTGGAATCAGGAATACAGGGGTTGAAATTCAGCTTCAGCCGGACTTTCTTAGCTGTATGACCCTGGACAAGTTATTTAACTTCTGTCTGCCTCTGTTTTCTCAGTTGTGAAATGGGGATAATAATAGCACCTACCTCCAAGAGTTGTTGGGAGGATCACATGAGATTATATTTTTAAAGAGCTTAGCACAGTGTCTGGTGCTTAGTAAATGCTTATCCAGGGGTGGGGAACCTGCAGCCTGGAGGCCACATGTGGCCCTCTAGGTCCTCAAGTGCTTTGACTGTGAAGTTTGGGATCAGTCAAAGGGCCACACTTGAGGATCTAGAGGGCCACATGTGGCCTCTGGGCTGCAGGTTCCCCACCCATGCCTTATTCTTTTTAAGTCCACATAGCTCCTCCCATTCATTATAAAAAATAATGGAACTAATACCCCCAAATTTCATTTGTTTTGTGCAGGTCTTTTTTCGTTTTCATTTCCCACCCCATTCCCTGAGGGTTTGGCTGTGTTGGAGCCCTTCTCTTCTGCAGAATTCGGTTCCTGATTCTCTGAAGTATCTCCTATATTTTTCTCTTTCTGCTGTATGACTCTAGACAGCTCACTTTCCTTATCTGGACTTCTGTTTATCAAATGAAGCTGAACTGGAGACCTTTCAAAGTTCTTTTCTCCCTTTCAGATTCTTCCTCACCTTCTTGGAACAGAACTGTCTGCCCTTTAGAACTTAGTATATTCTCCCAGTCTGCTTTCTAAAATCTTATCTGTTTCTCTCTTTATTCAAAAGCTGTAAAGATTGGAACAATGGGCTTTATTCCTCCATTGGAAGCTGCTGCTGATGCAAAGATGCTTGGGACTGGATTAAGAAGAACCTATGGGGATGTCCTACAAGCCATGGAGGAAGAAGGCAGCAGGGAGAGCTCTGGGGAAAGTCAGCAGCTTAGCCTCCTGGAGAAGAGCCAGAAGAAAGTGGTCTTGCCTGAAAAAGATCTCAAAAAACCCCTGGACATTCTCATTGTGAAGAAACCCTGCATCCCTGAGAAACACTACCAAGACGGCAATGTGGAAGGCCCAGCTCCAGGAGATGATAAATGTGGACCAGAAGCAGAGGTCCTGGCCCCCCAGCTTACCCTTTCCACCAAAAAAACTTACACATGTGAGGAGTGTGGCAAGGGTTTCAGCTGGCACTCTCACCTGGTGACCCACCAGCGTATACACACAGGGGAGAAGCCCTATACATGTACAGACTGTGGAAAGTGCTTCAGCCGAAGCTCCCACCTCATTCAGCACCAGATCATCCATACTGGGGAGAAGCCTTACACCTGCCCTGTCTGCTGGAAAAGCTTCAGTCATCACTCCACATTGATACAACACCAGCGCATCCACACTGGGGAGAAGCCTTATGTGTGTGACTGGTGTGCCAAGCGCTTCACCCGGCGCTCAGACTTGGTGACCCACCAGGGGACCCACACAGGTGCCAAGCCTCATCGATGCCCAGAATGCAACAAATGCTTCACCCAGAGTTCAGCCCTGGTCACCCATCAGCGGACCCATACAGGTGTCAAGCCCTACCCCTGTCCTGAATGCGGCAAGCACTTCAGCCAGCGCTCTAACCTCACTGCCCACCAGCGTACCCACACGGGGGAGAAGCCCTACTCTTGTGGTGACTGTGGCAAGAGCTTCAGCCACAGCTCCCACCTCACTGCCCATCAGCAAACTCATCTTGGTGTCCGGCCCTACCCCTGTCCCCTGTGTGGCAAGACCTTCAGCCGCCGCTCTAACCTTCTTCGACATCAGAAGATTCACACTGGCCCCAAGGCCCTGGCTGTGCTGATGCTGGGGGCATCAGGGACTCTCACCAGCCCTCACCCTGCTACTCCCTAAAAGGTCAGGGGAGGAATAGTGTGAGGATATGGAATTCAGGGGAACGCTGATGAGCCTAGCCGCAAGATAGGCCTGATCAAAGGTCAGAGGCAGTGAGAGAGATGTGAGAGAGGCTAAAAAGAGGACAGGGATATGGAGTCAGAAAGGGAGAGGGGTGGACTATCATGGGGATAAGGGTGGGAGTTGATAGAAGTGGGGTTGGGAGCAAGAATGTAAGAGGAGCTAGGGGCTGCAAAGAACAGGCACTTTTTCTAATTAAAGGCCTTTGAAACCAGTCTATGACTCCAACCAATGTGGCCCCAACCCATTGTTAAGCCTAGAAGATAAAAGGATGCACTTTTGGACTGATATTATACTGGGCTGACCTGAAATCATACCCTCTGCAACCATCCTGTCTCAAAGCCACAGGACTTTCTTCTCCTCTGTTCAGACCTGGATTCTCCTTTTTAGCCAAAAGCATATCTCAGTAAGGCCTAGTAATGTCATCATGCATCTGTCATTAAGCAAGACAAGACAGTCCTGCAAAGATAGAGAGGCATAGTGTTTGGGATGAGAGATACCAAATACCACAGTTCTTCTCCTAAAATACATTGATCAACTGGGAAGAAATCCTCCCCCTTCCCCCCCAACTCCTCCCCTAACCTATCACTTACCTGGGTGTTTCCTTCCTTTCCTAAACAGCATGAGCATCAACATTTCTGGATCTTTGGAAGCACCATTCTCTGTGCCTCAGTGGTCATCCATCCCATTCTCCCAACAGACTATAGTAAAATCCAGAGACAAGGAGATAACAGCTCACATATCTATATGGCTTTAAGGTTTACAAGTCACTTTTCTTACAGCTAGGTAATATAGGCACTATTATCTTTGTTTTATAGATGAAGAAAATTCAGGACTTATTTACCCCCAGTCAAATAGCTAGTATTGCATCTAGGATGCCAAGGGAAATCTTCTGACTACCTCCTCTGTACTGTTCACTGCACTAGAATGCCTCACGCAGAGATCTCAGATACAGTCACCTACCCTTTCTGTCTTCTTTTGCTGTTGCTTTTCCTCCCCACTTCAGTGTGTCTGCCCTCTGGTGTCCAGACATAGCATTGCGTCCGGAGTGAAATGCGGAGAAAAGTCTGTGCTTTGGACAGCAGCATCTACTTTACAATCTATGTAAGCCCAGATCATCCTCAGGATGTAAGGTTTCTTCTGCTTCCCATTTTGCTTCCCATTTCCAGTTGCCTTTCCCTACTTCTGGACAACCCCTCCCTCTCAAATGTGGAAAAAATCCAACATTTTTAGTTGGGGTGTTAATACAGTATAGGGGAAAGAGCATGGAACTTGGTACTCAAATCATGCTTTGACTCCTGTCTCCTTTATTTACTAGCAGCAGGACCTTGGGTAAGACACTTTACTTTTAAACGTGTGTTCTTACATATAATATAATAAATTACATATAATAAAATCTGCACTACCTAGACACCTAGCACGTAGATATGCTGTTAGGAAAGTAATAGGTATATGTATATATCTGTGCACATGTATGTGTCACATATGACTAGATTTACACATGTGTGCATATATGTGTGTGTGTGTGTGTGTGTGTGTGTGTATATATATATATATATATACACCCTTGTCTATGTATTATCTAGTTCTGTAATCTCATCAGTATTGGGAATTCAGAGAGGAAACTTCCTTTACCAAAGCAGATAGACAACTATCCTGTAATTTACAGTCTTAGGGAATTGCCAAAAGCACTGAGAGGTTAAGTACTTGCTCAGGGTCACACAGCCACTCACCATTTCAGAGGTAAAATTTAAACTTAACCCCTGTCCTCATTTATAGTCCATTTTATTTTATAAGATCTTTATCAGATCACCATGCAAAATGACTTGAATCAATGTTAGAATTTGCTAGGGAGAAAGAGAACAGATTAGCCACAAAAATGGAAGAGGAAATTTTAAAAAAATAGCAGGAACAGAAATAGCTAACATGCATATGGCGCCTACTGTGTGTTGGGCACTGCACTAATAACTTAGGGGCCATTGGAAAAGGGTGGGTCCAGGCTGGGCAGTTCCACTCTTCCGTGCTGGCGTCGCTTCGCTAGCTGCAACTATGCTGTGCAGATAGGTTTATATGACCTCAATTACCCCTCATATCCCTTGAGGTTTTGGCTCAGAGGATACAGTGCTGGTAGTTCTTTTTTTTTTTTAAATTAAATTTTATTATAGTTTGCATTATTCATTTCCACAAGATTTTGATTTACATATTTTCTCCCCCTCTTTCCCCCACCCACCGCCCCAAAACAGCCATCCCAGTGTGTCCCCCC